>JAULBM010334376.1:0-12868 GCA_032357055.1 Geukensia granosissima
ACATGAGTATGTGGCGGGGTTAAACCGGTTGGTGAGCGCTCAACCCTCCCCCTAACCTGGGACAGTGGTGTCAGACCACATGAAATATTAAAAAAATTTTTTTTTTTTGCCTCATTAAAAGTCAAAAATGCCATTTTTGCAGCTGTGATCAGAGGTTTTTCCCCTTTTCCTTGTGGTCAAATATGGATGTATAAAAACATTTTAAAAGGCAACATGTGTAAGAAATAGTTTGGGGATAGAAAAGGCAGTTAAACTAATTAAATTAGTTTTTTGGCATACCAAAATTTTGACCTTGTAAATAGAGGCAACAAACCATAAAAATTAAAATAAAACAGTAGTAAAACGACAAAAAAGGTGATCACTGACCTTATAACTTATTTAAAAAAACATATTTATGTTGATGACACATTAAAACCAACCATTTTCTTCATTTAGACATTATTTTATTTCAGTAAAAAGGATAAGAGGTGCCTACAGAGTGCATGCTTACACTGACCATGCAATGCATGAAAAGGTAAGACACATGGTCTATATTACTAGTATCACATTTTATTGTGGACTTCCTTGACTGATTGAGGGACTTACCTTTTTTTTATTGATGAATCTGCTAAATCCTAATCTTTGTCAAACAGTATAGAATGAAACTTTTTCCCAAAAATATAGAGGAGTACCACAGCAAAAATTATTATTGTTCTGATTTTAGTAAAGTAAGAAAAGCTGGAAAATATGGGAGTTTGTAACCTTTGAAATTAAAAAGCTAAACATTTAAGAAATGAATGAATATTTTGTTATGCAAAAGCATCTAAAGTATCAGTTTAAAATTTATATATACATAGACATTCCTTTTGAAGATATAATTTTCTGCAATTTTTTGGCTTTCTCAACTGAAAAGTAGAAAATGTACTAAAGGCAAGAATTTCCCAAAATATAAAAAATCTTTAGCTGTGATATGAAAATTTCCCAGGAAAACTAGCTAATTTCAATGGCTCCAAGGGAACCCCTAAGATGTATGTAAATTAGGAATTGTCTTCATAAAGAAATGTAGTCTTATATTGTACAGAAACAATACTAAGATTGTGACCTTAAAATTGAAAAAGAATGATTCAAAGTTTTATAACACATTACTTTACAATTAGACAAAGAGAAAGACTGGTTATGGTGAAGAAGCTGGGAGGATAGCATTTAACATCCTCAACAGGAACAGTGCCTCACCATTCCCTAAAAAGGCTGGTAAAGAAAAAGAAGACAAAAAGGAGAAAGATGTAAAGAAAGGGGTAGGTTCTGATTGGTCAAATAAGTTTTATATTGCTGCCAATTGAGAAAAAAATTGTTTTTTGTGAAATTTGACAAAGTGAATGTGCAGTCTTGATGCAGTGTGATTTTAAAGATTTTGTCTTTGAAGTGTAAGCTTTAGGATACTCAATTGTTTACAGTTGTACTTTATAAAATCTGGAGGTGAGAGTAAACATTAACTCACTTCATTTTAAAAAAGGAGAAAAAATTATCATATGAGAACCTTTAAAATCTTTGGTTTAAAAATAGTCTTTGGATTTTTTTTGCTTTTGTATCCATTGATTTCAAATATAATGGAATTTTATATATAAGTTACCTGTGTTTTTACAAGCGTTGTCAGTACAAGGTTGAATTTCAGATGGCAACATTGATACCTACAGTATTAAAAAGTTCAACCCCAACACAATCCCTTCCAAAGAGTAACTCATTCAATTCAGAGGTATTTTAGTCGACATAGGCTTTGGTAAAATGATTTCTATCTGGAATGAGGAATATTTTATATGTAGTTTAAATAATATTTTTTATGAGTAGTCAGTTGTATTATATTTCAGAAAGTTGATGGTGATTGAAGATTTAAAAAAAAAGATGATGTTAGTTTATATTTTTTTGTTGAAAAATGAATTATCAAATTATGAAATTTGTCACTACAGAAAATAATAAAGTTTATTGTAGCTTCTTTGTATTTGGTTTTCACCTATGGGTAATTAAATCATTTGTGGTCTCTTATAACACACAAAATCTTCATTACAGACACTTTACAATTGCCACTTTAAAGCGTTTTTATAAAAACTCTTCTTGTAAAATTGTAATATGGATTTTTTAAAACAGACAGGAAGTTGAGTCATCTTTAAAGTTTTTTTACAAAGGTGAATTGTATTTTCAAAAATCAAATGAATTTTCTACAGAGTGTTCTCAAATTAAAGGTATATTTTGAAATAGCTTCAAAAAGTTAGTGATTAATAACTTACAAAAATGCATCACAACATGTCTCCTTCACTTTTAAATGTTTTGTCCTCGTTATTACTCGTAAAATTAAAACACATGTTAACTGATTACAGAGGTCAGGTAGTATATTACATCATAGCCAGGCAACTACTGTGCCACATGAGGTTTGTTATATTACAGAATAACAGAAAGAGTTTGCTTTAGGGAATTGGCCTGCTTTTACTTATTTGGGAGGAACAAGAATTGCTTTTATAGGTTTAGGTCATTGCTGCAGATTTATGCTAATTTTTTAATGTATTATGAAAATAGCATCAAACCTATTGTCAGTTAAAATTGAATAACTGTTTGTCACCTTAAACTTTTTTTTTCTGAAACCTCTCTTTTCTTTTAGAGGCTAGATTAGGAAACCTGTGTTGGGTTTAGGTGTCATGACATATGTTAGTTCATTTTTCTCTCCTTGAACAAATTCTCTGTCTTCCTTTTTTCACCCTAGACATTTTAATCCATACCATTTTAAGATCCAAGTAGTTAACTGTTATATTTTTTACTTATTTTTGAGCATTTTCTACATTTTTGGTTTTTTCCTTTTCATATATCTTATTATATCTACATATAATTGCAGTTATCTTTTTGTTTCTCTACATTCATTTTCCAAATTATCATATCATCCTCAGTTAATATGTAAATAATAGCTTTAATATTCTTTCTCTGTTTAGCGACAATCTTCAATGGGTTCTAGAATGGGTGGTCCCTCTAGGATGGGACCTTCAAGAGTAGGCTCAGCACTTCGAAATGATCATACCATCTTTCGAGTAAACCCGTCTTTTATGATATCTTCCATCGCAGAAGATGGGAATGAGGAATCTGAAAGTCTTGGTCCATTTCTTTATCCGGGAAATCAGTCTCGTTTGAAGTCTTCACTTTCTCCTGGACGTCGGGTTTGTTACACACCATTTCTGTTGCTTCTTCTGTTTCCTATATGATAATTATTGTGTTGGATATATTTTTGGATGGCATAGTTATTTCTTGTGGAAATTAAAATGCATTAGGTTTTCTGTAAATAGTTGACCAAGACTCCAAGAGATGAAACATGTGTTATACAATAATACTAACGGTATTGTTCCTCCATGCCTGGAAGGTTTGAGTGTAATCTCCTAAATTATTACTTTCAAAGTAGGAGTTTTCATCAATTTAAGCTTCAGAAGAATAATACCCATTGTATTTATTACCATTTGATTTCCAGTATTAATGTATTATTAACTTTAGAGTTGCAAATTAATTTCCACAAGAGGTTAATTAATTCTGCCATATTTGATATTAATGTGCCCTACCAAACACTGATTAATGATTCTTTTTCCTTGATCCGTGATTATTTTTTTATACTTTGATTTTATAATTTTTTTTTCCTTGAACACTACCATAGTGGAACATTGCACCCAACACAAGAAGCACGACAATAAAACACAGTACACTGCATGGTTCTGACACAATATTGGTTAATATTTTTTGATAGCTATTTCAAGTTCAATAAAAATTAATGGAAATTCATTTAAATTATGAATTACTCAATAACTGATGTTTTATAAATCAACCAAAGCCAGGACCCTGCATTCCAGTGGATTTTGATGTTTTTTTTATTTTACTTTTACATGTTTACATTGTATACTGGTATTAGCCGATTGCTGTTGCATGTCATCTAATTTTATCTTTTGGAACCTTTTACAGTTTCCCTTACAGTGTGGAGCTTTGTTCATTATTGTAAAACTTACACTGACCTGAAGATGTTTGTAATTTATTATTATTTTTGATGGCTGTCTAATAGACAATCATTCCACATCTCCTTTCTCTCTGTTGTTGATAATCTTTTAATATTAAATTGAAAAATAATGAGGGTTGATAGCTCACATCTCATAAGGAACACTAGACATCTGTTTTATTTTTTCCTAGAAAAGCCATTCAAACTTTTAAGTTAGGTGCGGAAAGAATTAAAGAAGGGCCTGATAATCAAAGAATAATTTTTTTTTTGGCCCAATGTTTTGTTGGTTATCAGCTTTTTGTGGTTTCCTTTAGGCACTCTATTGAAAAGAACATTGATAAACTGTCGATCTCAGGTTGCTCAAACTCAAAAAAGGCTCAAAAACTATGGGTACCTCAGATCTTTATTTTTCTCCGTCAGTTCAACATTCACTGCATTTGTTCCAGCCAAGATTCTAACTAATAACTTTTGTTTGTCCCTTGAGTCTTAGTGTTACAGAAAATGACCATATTTGGTATTGTTTATACTCAATGACAACAAATTTTCATATCCATGAAACCAAA
This sequence comes from Geukensia granosissima, assembly GCA_032357055.1. Classification (NCBI taxonomy): domain Eukaryota; kingdom Metazoa; phylum Mollusca; class Bivalvia; order Mytilida; family Mytilidae; genus Geukensia; species Geukensia granosissima. Next base: position 4,558 of record JAULBM010334376.1, read on the forward strand.
ATTATTCTCCACTAAATCCACACTGTGGATTTCTTGCCTTTTTTTTAGGTTTTCATACTCATTTAAACAAAGTTCTATCTAAAAAATTCAAATCGGAGTTTTCTTATTTTTTTCAGTCATCAGACTCCAATATCAGCAAATTTTATATCATCTCTTCTTTTCTGAGGTCATTATACCCCTCTACATTTATTTTTAAAATCACTGATATAAAGCATGATATATATTGCATGATTTGTGTACTGAACACATTTTACAGAGGGCAATGAGTACAACACAGCAGGTGCCGCCCATGCCACCAACCAGCCATACACCAGCTGAGGTCAGCCCTGAGTGACAACCACACAAACCCCACCCACTTTTTACACACTTTTCACATGTTTTTTTTAAAAATATTTCACATTTTTTCACATGGATTGAACTGAGTGATTTTGAGATTGAAACTAACATTATGACTCTTATGGCACAGTATTCTGTATCTGTTGAGTTAGATTTCTACAAATAATTTTTTATTGTGTTTTGTTAATGATTAATAACTACAGTCACTGATTGACACTGGTTTTATTCTTTAATATGACTTGTAATTTTTTACATGTCAGTGTTACTGAATCATTGATAAGTGCTTTTCAATCTTGATTAGAAAATGTTTGGAAAGCTTTGTCATTGAGATATAATTAAAAAAATTCAAATAAATATATCAACCTAAAAAAAAATAGAAATGAAAATAACAAATAATGCACTGTTCACTGTAGAAACCTAAGTCTTATTTTTTAATGGTATGAAAAATATGCTTTTTATTGTATTCAGGAATTTTTGTTAGATGTGTTTAAATAAGACTGACAGAATTCACAAATTATATAAAAATATTAGATTATATGTTCACTTTCAATTTTTTCACAACACATTTAATAGTTCATTTTTGGAAAAAAAATGCATTCACAGTTAAATCTATTAGAAATATCACAGGTAATTAGTTTTTAGTCATGTCCTTGGTAAATAGTTGGAGATATTGGTTAACCTGAAAAATTTAGAGTGGATTATCTCCCTTTGGGATATAAACATTCCCAGAACAAAAATAATTGAAATGTTTGTAGAATGTTTCAGAATTTTGAATATCTTAACATTACTGTATCACAACAGTTTCAATTGTTTAAGTTAACCGCAGATATCAGTTACTGTTTTTTTTCTATTTATATTCCCCATTATTTATAATTTTTACTTATTTGGTTTCTTTTTTACTTATTGTGCTTTGTCTTTTTGGGTCAGTCGAATCACATGCTGGAAAAATTGTTAAAATTATATATTCTAAGTACAAGATCAAATTATTTAGAAAAAAAATGTGTTTTAGTTGTTTATATATATATCTAATCATGTCTAAATAATAATTATAATAAAACTATAAAATGTGTTAAAGAAAATCTGAAGTAAGATACATGTATTGCACATCTAATAAGAAGAGACTCAGATTGACAAATATTTTTTTGTTTTGCCGAAATAAGTGGCTGATTTATATTCCAAGGGAGATAATTATTTTAATTTGATCAATTTTTTGTTAAAAATGTCATGGATGGCATTAAAACACCACATACAAATTTGTGCATGATAAATGTATTTTGCTTTTTGATCTTTTTATTCAGTTTAAGGATGCATTCTGCATTTTTTGTTTTTGACAGAAAAAATTTCTGCCTATTTATTACTTTAAAAAAAAAGATTCAAAACATTTTTTAACTTAGTTTATTTCGACAAAATCTTTTAAAAGTTAATTTCTTTTTTACTTTACTAGTACTTATTTTTCTATTTGGTCCCATCATAATACATCTAGCTAAGACTGCATTTTGCCTAAGCATGCATGATATATATACAGATTATCAAATATCAGTAATACTTACAGGATGTACACAGTAATCAATCAGAGAGGGTAATTGTTTAACAAATTTTGGTAAATGGTGAAATGTTCACTGGTTTTGAAGATCCACCATTTTTTTATAATTAAAACAACAACACAATCAATGTTGGCTCTGTCAGGAGTTTCATTAAGTTTTACCCTGAAAATATAGTAAAAATAGATGATTTCCGAGTTTGTTTATTTTATAAAAATTCTAGAAATAGACAGTGCCATGTGTATAAAGTCAACAAGGCATCCTGGATTCATGGTTGCATATTAGTTAATAAGCCAGTGGTTTTAAAATCGCTGAGTTTTTGTAAGTTTTCTGTGTAAGCCTATTTTTTAATGTTATAACTCTTGTTATCTGGTTCAAGTCATTTTTTTATTTGCTCACCAATTTACAGGGTAAATGTTCATGACCTGTTCTGAAACTAAAATTGTATAAGTGATGTTGTTAGTGAGATGGGGTTGCACTGTTGTATTTAGAATTGGTGTGTAAATTTGATGATCCAACTGATTCAGAAAATCAATGGAATTCTGGGAAGAGCAATGTTCTGGTTGGGCAGGGCATGATTTGTTTGGTGTGATAAGATTGAACAATGCATTGCTAAGAATTATCTTGTTAGGATTTCCTCAATTCAAATATTGACCAAAAAAGTTTTTGAACTTTCAGAATTTAATGCTTAAAATCAAGGATTTTAGAAAATTTCAGTTATTTTTTTTTATAAAATTGAAGCCAGAAGTTGATTTCTGAAGCAGACAATTTAAGCATGTTGAAAATGTGTCTAGCTTTTTTCCATTTTACAAAATAACTTTGACAAGAAAATTGATTAAAAATGAATTTAGGCAAATCTGTATTAGGAGGTCATGTTTAGGACAAAGAGGGGCAAGTGAACTTTAATACTTAATTGTTATATTGGGAAAAGAAGCCATTATCTTTTAACAGAGGTGACCTCTAAAGACAGGTGACTACTTACTTAAAAAGACACTTTTATGGCTTGGGTTCCCAGTAATAAATCAAGAACAGTTAGAAATAAAAAAATCAATGGGACATTAGAAAATGATGCTCAAACCATTTGTTTAGCACATCTTGTAGGTAACATGGTTGCAAGATAAAGTTTTTAGAGAAATTATTTTTAAATTTCTTTTTTTTTTCTGGAAAGTGTCTATTTGCATTACTTTTCTGTGTTATTTGTAACAATAATTTATTAATAATCTGTAACTTTATTAACATGCATGATCAACTTGTTAACAGCATGAACTTGATTTATACCATAAAATTCTACCAATTTCTGCTCAAAATTTAAGTTTCATGGACAGAATAATTTTGTATAATGTATTCATCTTGTTTGTATGTTTTGGTACAGGCCTCTCAGACAATAAAGTCAGATACAGGATCAGAGATGGAGGGTCAGGCTCCTGTCAATGTGGAGGGACAACAATATGTGGACGCTAAGTCTTATGTTATGTTAGAAATCTGCCTGGCACATCCCCTTATCCCCAAACGTCCACCAGAAGAACTGGCTAGGAGGTAAAAACATGTAAAAGAATAATGTTAAAAATCTTTGATGAACAACTATGTTAGATTTTCTATTATACATAGTAAATCACAAAATGAAACAAATTGTAAAGTATTGTTATAATCATTGTCAGTTTTTGCCACACATCACAGACAGTTCGGATAAAATTGAAATAATGGTGAATTTGCATCAGAAGATACCATTGATTTACATTTGAGAATTGTAAATAATAACACTATATTATGTTTAAGCCATTTTTAAATTTAGAAAATGATTTGTCATTGTTTTTATAAGAGCATTATGGGAAGTTGAGGGTAAAAAGTGAGTAATTGATAAGTCTGTTGTTCCACAAGTTCACACTTTCACCACATAAAAAAAACTTCAAAAATATTAGCAGCAGACTTCACTTTGCCACCATAGATTTTATTAATACATGTAGCCCCAAAAGGAGTATTATAAAGTTCTTAATGTTTTGCATCCCTTTAGATGACAAATGGCATGAATGTTCATGTACACATAAGCTTACATGTATTTATTCCCCACATTTCAATGTTACCTTTGGCATCTTTTGGGTGTCCATTTTTTTACTGCATTAGTGTTTAACTGTGGTCATTTTCATGTTTCCTCAACTGTATACAGGGTAACTTGAAGTTAAAAATATTAATGTTTCATCAGTTTGATCTGCAAAATTGTGAACTTTGCCGATTTGTAGACAAGTTGGAAATCCAAAACATTATTGTGTTACAATTTAACTTGCACTAAATTACAAATAACTTTTAATTTTGAACTGTGGAATATATGGTTGGATATAAGTATTAAATCATAGTTTTCTTATTGATAGCCATTATCATATTCAACAAGTGAGTTCTCTTATCCTTGAGTTTTAAATAAAAGGGAAAAAAATCCTTCATTTGATTGTCAGAAAGAAATTTGAGGACTTTCTTTATTTTAGATGTTAAACATTAAACTAATGTGTAGATTTGCATAAGGAAGGAATTTTATCTAGACTCATACCAAGGGCAGATAATCCATGGGGAGCAGGGGTACCTTTGTGAGTGGCTTGTTACATTTTTACATTAGAGAGATGACCATGATGTCTGTGATAATAAAATCTTAACTATTCCATGTGTTTGTCTTACAGGGTTGCTGAGTACATTCCACCAAGACCACTCTTCCCAAAGAGGACTGATGGTGCTCAGAGGGTAAGGAATTTACAACTTTACTAATTGTTCCAACAATTTAAAATTATTTGTTATATTATTTATGTTATAAGTTGGTACAGAAAGATACTGACAGCAAGATATTGTAATACTTACATGTTGGTGATTGAGATGGCCCATGGAGGTTATTTTCAGAATGTAGCAATGAATTACATTCACCATCACCAAAGACTCCTGTTGAATGTTTGCCATGGAACTACATTTATTAGGTATTTCTATTTTGTAAAGTCAAATCTAGAAAAACCTATCAGTTTATCAATTTGAAAAATGGTCCTTGCCAGGGAAATTTTCCTCAAAAGCAACATCACAGAAGTGCAGTGGCGACGCCAAACAAAACAATTGTTTGGTGTCTTTTATTTTCTATTTAAAGCCGAGTCTGTGTAGTACTATTTAAAAGACTAAGAAATTATTGGTGGTTGTTTGTTTTTATGGGGGAGGGAATGAGGAATTTCAAGTATTGTCTTAATTGAATTGGGTGCAAATCATTATTATCTCCTAAAAGTTACATAAAATTATGTGGAAGAATTACATTTATGCATTAATTTATCAATTTCTATGTTTCAGTCTGTAGAAGATTTCCATAATCAAGTGGCAAGTGTAGCCAACTTGATATTAGATGAATTCAGGTGAGTGAATAATCCTTTATTTATTGTACCCCTGCAAAAAACTTTGGGGGGAGTATACAGTAATCACCATATCTGTCTGTCTGTCCGTCCGTCTATCAACATACCTTGTGAGCACATCTCCTATTAAAGCATTCAATGGATTTTAATGAAACTTTACATGAAGAGAAAACACAAATTGTGGATTTGCAAATAGATTGAAATGTTAACTCCGCTCATTCTAATGGCAGATAATCCATGGGGGGATTGAGGGTATCTTTTATAAGATATGCTCACAGTATGTCTTGTTGTACATGTACCTTAAACCATTTAGTGGAAAAGAAAATAAAATTAGTATAGGATATCTTGTTTTTAAGCAAAAAATAATAATAGAAATCAGTAAAACATTTTAAGGGTCTTCCTATACTGTGTATTTTGTGTGTTTTTGTTGCATATACAACTCGGAAAAAAAATTTTACGCTATGTATTTTAATATGTTAAAGATTTCTTTCAATTATTCAGCCAATCCTATGTTTAAAATACCACAATGTTATTATTTTGAATAAAAAACCTCTTGCATATTTTTTCATGAAATAATTTGAAAGTTTGTGGTATTCAATCCTTATATATTTAGATTGATTCCAGAAGAGAGAAAATTTGATTTGTTTGTTTGATTGGGGTTTGATGCCACTTTCAACAATATCTCAGTCATATCGCGGCATTCAGTTTTACTGGTGGAGGAAGCTGGGGTGCCTGGAAAGAACCACTGACCTTGGGCAAGTAACTGACAAACCTTATCTTGTGCAATGCCAGTTAAACTCCATTTTTATATGGTACAAAATCAGGCGAGAGCTCATGCTGTATAGGTGATAGGCTACAGTGATCTGTACAGGTAAATTTAAATCAACTACCTGGACCACTCGGCCACCCACCCCTGAGGAAATTTGAAAGTAAATGGATAACAATCAATTCTTTTAATCGCAATACTTTTCAGGATTTTTAGTCATGTTATTGAAAAACCTGAACATGTTCCCAGAATACTGATCTACTTATACAATTTGTTTGACTCCAGCAGTTGTCTCAATTTCTGTTAAGTATCTTAAAACTTGTTGACCTGGTTAAGTTCTTCATAGAAGTTTTAAAAGTTGTATATATTTAATTTTTATTAATAGAGAAAATTTTTAAATTTCAGAGACCAGTTTGGTGATGATTTCAAACCTGAGGAAGCAGAAACTACAGAGGCTATGGAAAGCAGGTTAGATTTACAAATTGATATTTTGATATAAAGGAAACCATTTTATTATAAGTGTACAAAATGAATGTAACATGCACTGAATAACACTAAAATTAAACTAATGCCTCGATAACACCTAAGTAGAATTAATTTGCATTATCAAATGGGCATTGTTTAATGTTTCAGTGTCTTTATGCGCATTGAATTCAACCTGACAAACGTGTGAACATCTTTGATGTCGTCAATTTGCATTGGAATGTGCATTCAATTTGCATTATATGTTGTGTGAACACAGCATAAGTCTCATTTTTATTTACAGGAGACAGAAGTTGATTTATGAACTGAACTCAACAGGGAAATACTTTGCATTTAAAGAACAGCTGAAGCATGCTGTGGTTAAGATTGTAAGGGAGAAATATCTTAGGACATCAACTTTTGAAGATAGACAAGAACTGCAGGTACTGGAAATACATACATGTATATTTACTATACTCATAGACAATTAAAAAATAATTATATAGAGTCATTTTTATGAAGATTTCCTAGGAGTAGTGGATATATTTGATATATATCAGTTTACACATAGCAATTGCAGTATTGCAAAAAACAGGGTAAGCCCATGTTAATATGGCTTTTCTTTTCTAAATAATCAATAACACATATTTTACATGCAAACTATTTTCTCCAATTTTTTAGACATTCTTGAGTGAGTTGTATGTCTACTTGATTGATCAGATGCATGTAGCTCTTGGAAAAGTTCTGGCTCTGGAAGATCAGCCACCGATACCAGAACCTCTGACAGACTCCGCCCAACTAAAACATTTCGCCAGGGAGGCTGAAGTAAATGATAACTATGAACTAGCCACCAAATACTACCAGGAGGTAAGATAGATGTCATAATTTATATTGTTAAATGTTTTAGGAAATCTGAAAAGAAAATGATCTTGTACTTCCATTAAAACCTTCAATTCAAGAGCAAGATCAGATATAAAAGCACCATTAACTGGCATATTAAATGAATACAAAGATACCAAAAAAAGCAGACAGAAAATGTAAAGTCAAAATACTGACAAGTCCATGGCCAGCAGCACAAAAGAAAACCACTACACAGAAATTTAAAGCTTGAGTTACAAAAACCCTATGAAAACAAATGTATGCTCAGGTGCTAGGGAAGAGTATGCAGCCTCTATCTGAATTCTCAGCTGTCATTGAAACATTTATGAACACTATGATTTTGATTCCATTAATACTAACATCCTATCCTCTTTCATTATTTTCTACTGTTTTTTTCTTATGATCAAACTTTGATACTTGAAAATCAACAGCAAAAAATAATGTTCAATTTAACGACTGTTTAAAAATAAATCAATGACTAAGGATCCAAAACACAAATACATTCAAACCTGTTTTATGAGACCATTCAAGGAAACTTCTGAAATGGGGTCACATAAAATAGGTTGACAGTGTATACAGTTTTAATAAATATGAAATGAATTGCAAAGAGAGATAAATATTAAGGTTTCACAAGGACAATTATTGCATAATAGACAAAGACAGATTTGACTAGGAAATTAAAGAACTGACAATGTCAAAATATCTATGGTTTTTGAGTGATTCAAGTTTGCTTGAATAAATTTCAACTGATTTTTGTTTTGATTGAACAAAATTGATTGATCATCAAATCTGGGTATTATGCATTTAACATTAACATTGCATGAATCTTTTCAAGATATGTGCTCATTAGTTTTGCATGGGATATTCCTGCATTTGTACTATGTGTTTGGCTATAGAAAAACTTGTTTTATATTTCAGAGAATAGCTCGTAACAAGAATGATCCATCTCACTGGTTTGA
>JAULBM010334387.1:0-12868 GCA_032357055.1 Geukensia granosissima
TGTTTCTAGTTTTGACATTATACATCTTCTCAACTGTAATCCAGGTGAGCGATCACAGGCTCCTGGGAGCCTCTAGTAGTTTACAATTACATTTGCATACATTTGTAGGAAGTTCAGATTAAAACAGGCTGAAGAAATGGTTTCTAGTGAAGTTTTCCGAAAATGTACATGAATTTTAGCAGGAAATTCAGACAAATACACTAAGAATGGAGGTAAGTATTAGAAGTTTTCTTAAGGAGTATTTTTATTTTACCCCCCTGCAAATGAAGTGCGTGCGTGTTTTTCAGTCTGTCCAAAAGAGAAGAGTATTTATATTTCTGTAACAGCTTTTAACTGAGAAGTCTGAAACTTTGTTCAGCATTTCTTTTTCACAAGGATGATTTGTGCCTATTTTGGTTCCAGTTATATTTCTTTCAAATTTTACAGATAGTTGACCATCAATTTTCCATTAGAAGGGTACTCATTTTGTGTAATCAACATATCCCACAGCTTTGATTAAAACAGAGAGGCCTGAAACTGTAATGAGTGATTCCATATACATTTAAGATGTACACCCCCTATTTTGATTACATTTTATAATTATTAAGATTTTTTGGATAGTTTAAATAAGTCATTGTTCATCAGTGTTCTAGTAGAAGTGTTCCCATTTTGTGTAGTTGAATCCCACTGAGAGGTCTGAAACTCCTATTTCGGTTGCATTTTATATACTGGGTATTTTCAGGTCTTAGAGATATTATAAAATTTATTCAAAGCAGTTATTTCATATTCTTTTATTTATTAAGTTATTGATTTTGTTTGTTTGATTGGGGGTTATTGTCATTTCCAACAATATTTCAGTCATATCGCTGAGGTCAGTTTTAGTGGTAGAGGAAGCCAGAGTACCCAAGAAAACCACTGACGGTCAGGTAACTGAGAAACCTTATCACAAGCAAAATATTGACTTATCCATTATATTCATATATGAGTTATTTACTTATCCATTATATTCATATATGAGTTATTTACTTATCCATTATATTCATATATGAGTTATTGACTTAACCATTATATTCATATATGAGTTATTGACTTATCCATTATATTCATATATGAGTTATTGACTTATCAATTATATTCATATTTGAGTTATTGACTTATCTATTATATTCATATATGAGTTATTGACTAATCCATTATATCCAAATATGAGTTATTGTCTTATCCATTATAATCATTTATGAGTTATTGACTTATCCATTATATTCATATATGAGTTATTGACTTAGCCATTATATTCATATGTGAGTTCACAGGTCTACCTTCCTTTAGTTACATTAAGTAAAGTCGTGTTCCAGTATTGCTTGAATTGACTGTAAATTTTTCACCATTTTGAAATTGATGCACATACAGAAAATATACATTTATTGAACAATATTTTTTTTAAAATATAAAATGAAGAACCTTGTTCCTGTTTTGTAAGTCTAAATAAACTTAAGATATTTGCTTTGTACAAACCTAAAAAAAAATGAGTTGAATGTCAAACACAACATGGTATTCAGAATTCAGTCCATCTATAACACTTATGTTAGAATAGAATTTCTCTGTGAAAAATTATATATGCCCATGGCAATTTCATATCAAATATTCCAAACAGATGAATGGTACATGTATTGGTGACATGACATAATTATTCATTTAATTGTAAATGTTGAGTTGATTTCATATTGTTGTAATATTTTTTGACATTTTTATGCTTTTTGGTATGTGTACTTTATATCATTATGTAAGTGCATTGTATCATTACCGTCTGACTGGGAGCACTAATTTGCTGTGTAGGAAGTTATATGTATCATATTGTGCATTGTTCTAGCACCTTTCTTAGAATCCCTGTATACTGTTATTAGGTGTTCTTAATTTTCTGTAAAAAAGGACTAGGTCCATAAAGCCTGAATTTTATTAACTTTGATGTTTTGATTAGATAATACAAACTATGTTTTTTTTTGAATACCAAAATGCATTCTTAGAACTTCACGTATCTTAAAAATATAAAGACATGAGTATTTGGATTTTTTTTCAGAAATCACAAAATTTTTAAAAAAATTTGGCACTATTAAGAAAATTTTGGTCCAGGAAACAGTGAATGCAAGTGAATATTTTGTGTATTTTGACATTGTTAAAAAAATCAATAAAATTGAAGCACTCTATTTTTTCAACCAAAAAATGCCAGTAAAGCCTAAAAGTTTGCCTAGGTTAATGCAATAATTGAAAAATCATACGATTTTAAGGCATTGAGAGGGACCAGTAAATATTCTAATAGGCTACAAAATGCCATTTTATGAAAGAGAAATGCTTTTTCTTCAATTTTAGATATACAGAGATGTGGAAGTATTTGGTCACAGTTCATTTTCACTATATATTTCAGGGGGCCTTGGTGGCCGAGTGGTCTAGGTAGTTGATTTAAACTTACCTGTACAGATCACTGTAGCCTATCACCTATACGGCGTGAGTTCTCACCTGACTTTATACCATACAAAAACAGGTTGAGCTTAACTCGCATCGCACTTGATAAAGTTTGTCAGTTACCTGCCCAAGGTCGGTGGTTTTCTCTGGGTACTCCAGCTTCCTCCACCAGTAAAACTGACCGCCCCCATATGACTGAAATATTGTTGTAAGTGGCGTAAAACCCCAATCAAACAAACACACAGACACTATATATTTCATATAAAAACCCTAAATTAAAAAAAAATTGTGAAGTCATTTTTGTCCTATTTCAATAAAATTTTCACCATCAAACACAGAAATTTCAGAGTATATTTTGACATAATTTTCTGATTTGCTGAATGAAGAAAGCAATAATTTAAGCAGGAAGTTTTTTTTAGACAAAGATTGACTTCAAAATAATTTTTGGAAAATTTTGTTGTTATATGAAATGTGTATTAAAAATGACAGTGACCAAATACTTTTGCACATCTCTGTATAAACACTCGAAATTTGCACAAAATTTTGGGTCAATAAAGGGGCCGCATCATACATTGTCGTTCATAGACCGAGAAGCCAAAGTGCAAGTACTGCAAAAAATATACAGTCTTCAGTCCAAAGAATTCAGAATTAACAAAATTACCCTATTATTTCAACCAAATCTTGATTTTTTGGAAAAATTATTGAAAGGCCATTTCTTAGTCCATTTTAATAAATTTTAAACCATCACATGCATAATTTCCAATATTTTGTTTGTTTATTTGGCTTTAAAACACAAAACAAAAAAATAATAGGGAAATTTTACAAGTTCCGAACACTTTTGACTGAAGACTTTATATCAGAAGTTCTTGTAATTTTTTTGTATGGGACAAAAATGTCTTGCTTATATCAGAATTGTAAAATATTGTATCTAGGCTAGCTGTAATCATGTTCACCTGTTTATTAAGATAAAATTATACCTGAAATTGTTCAATATCTTATTCTAAAGCTATTTATAATTGATTATATTCTAAACTGATGTTAAATGAGTTACCTCCCCTCTTAATTACTTCTGTGGTTAAAGTTTTAAAATTAATGGAGTTGTGCACATTTTTTTGGTTGTATTTATCTTAGATAAATTTAACCTCCCTCATACGTCTTTATTATATAATCAAATTTTGTCTGTTTCCTAAGTACAATGTATCTGAATCTGTTTTTGAAATTTCAAAATAATTTTCTATTCTGCTATTTTAAGTTTATAATTTCTTTTTTTGTATTATAAAGTGTAAACTTGATCCTTATCATATCTTCTCTTTTAAATATGTGTCAGTTGCAATTAGTGTATTCCCATTTATAATTTTAATTGACTTAGGTTTTAATAATACTGACCTTCAAACTTGTCACATGTAATATATTCAGTGCTTCAGGACTTTATAGGAGATTAAAAAGACATTTCAGTGCAAAATGTGTGGATATTTTACATGTACATGTATTAGCAAACAAATTTTAAGAAATTTTAATTGAATTTTGAAATGTGGACATTTTGGGATATTTTTCAATAAAATATCCATTTGTATCCTTTGTGAGTAGATTTTCCCACATGTTGATGTGTTCATATACTTGAAGTAAATTTGTAGATATTGAAAATGGTTGGGCATGTTTGGTAAATCAAAAAAAATATTAGTAATCAATTTCTTCATATTTACCAGAAATATTGAATTATCACTAAAATGGAAGTTAACAATAAATGGAATTGAAAACTAGAATGTGAAAAAAAACCGAAGTATAAGGATAGGCTCTTCAGATATGGATTGGACTGGGATGAGGATTTATAAATTAACTTGGTGTGGCCTAAAAATATTTTTTTATTAATTTTTATCAGTAATAGGTGAACACAGCATTTCATAGCCAGAATATGAAATTATTAATTTTTGACAAAAAGTAGTATTAGTTCAAGGCTTTTTGGTTTTATATAAAAATGTTGAATTTTTTTGGACATGGGCTTGGATGGGGAGGGGTGTTGTCATTCAGTTTAGCATTGTAGCAGTTATGGATCTACAGAGACATGCTGAAGGTATTCAGCCACTGTTGTTTTTCACTTTATATTTCATAAAAAACCACCTTAAAAAAATTATTGCGAAGTCATTTGTTGTCAGATTTCAATTAAATTTTCACATTAACACAGAAAATAATTCTGTTTCATTGTATATTTTGAGATAATTTTCTGATTTTCACATTGAAAGAAGCAATAATTTTAACAGAAAGTTTATTTTTTGGTGTCATAATTCCCTTTTTACATGATATATGTATGTAAATTTGTGACATCAAATTTTGACTCTGTTTAAATCATGCAGCAACAAATCACAATATAAAATGTAAATATACAAAAATATTATGAAATATTCTTGTTTTTATGGTATAAAATTAATTAAAATTAGACATAGAATGACTTCATGAAAATTTTTTTGAAAAATTGTTCTTTATATGAAATATGTACTGTAAATTCAGAAATTATTGTGATGTTTTTATTATTGCGAAAATTGCGACAGGTTTGAATCGCAATAATTAAAACTCACATTTCTGATTTTGTCAGTAGTATTTCACAGTAGATTTTAAGAAGTCGCAATAATTAAACTCGCATTATTGCCTTAAATTAACAAATCGCAATATTAAATGCATGCAATAATTTCTGAATTTACAGTAGTGAAAAATGACAATAACCTCATCCTTTTTTGCAGGTCTCTGTATCTTGTTCTGTGTCACATTCCAATGATATAAAATGATTGTGTTGTTGTGTCAGATAAACAGATCAGCTATAAATATTTTTATCCATTCTTTTTTATATTGTCCATGTATGAAACCCAATCTGATTTGTTACGATCGACAGTTATTAACCGAACTACTAATAAACTGACGACTACTTATGTCAATAAAAACAGAGATAGTACGAGGCTCTCACCTGAACTATTGTGCTATAATAACGAGAGTTTTTCTTAACACCTTACGCTACCTGTATAAATTTTTCTCATATGGTTATTAAGAATACTTCATATGGTTAACCGTTATTGACTTTAATAGTTTCTCAACACTGGAACTTTAAATTTGTTTGAATTTGGAAAAAATTGTGAAAGATTGATATTGGAAAAATTTATTTGTGATAGTAAATATGAATGAAATTTACGTTGGATTTTTTTTGAGTGATTGAAATTGGATTTCTTAAACTGTAAGAAATGTGACAGTAAAATTTTGTGTGCACTGAAAAGTTTTAAAAGTGACAATACATGTTTTGTTTTAATTGAAAGAAAATTTTTGTGGGTTTTTTAAAATCCAGTTGAGTCACTGTAGAAGTCAAGAGAACAAAGGAATATTTTATGACAATAGGATTAAAAATTGAAATATGGATTTATAATTCAAATTTTGTTAGAATTTTATTTTTTGGAGTTAAAATTACATTTTTCAGGTGAGTTTTTAAAATATTATTTTTTCCCTCCTTCATCAAGAGTCTATGCTTGCATGATAGTACTAACTTAAGACTGAGTTTGTAGACCATGAAATCGTTTTCATGGTTAACGTTTGAATTGCATGTTTATTGTTGATTTGACTGATTTTTTCATGAATTCTTTTTTGCGGAAATTAGTCTTAAATGAAAGGGGTAAATTGGGTTAAAGTGCGGTACCTTTTAGAGTGGCCAAGATATTTTGTTCTGAAAGCTTGTTGAATGTAGACTTTCTTACTTAAAATGGATAATTGATATATTCTATTTCTGTATAGCTAGTGTAGTCATGAATGAGAGAGGTACAATTGTAATAATAGAATGACATATTGTTATACCCCCTGCAAACAAAGTTTGGGGGGGTTTATAGGAATCACCCTGTCTGTCTGTCTGTCTGTCTGTCAGTTTGGGGGGTATATAGGAATCACCCTGTCTGTCTGTCTGTCCGTCCGTCTGTCCACATAGCTTGTAAGTGCATCTCCTCCTACATACTGCTCAACGGATTTCAATGAAACTTTACATGAAGCTTAGACACAATGTGTAGATTTTCATATGGGAAGATCATTCATCGTGCTTTATTCCAAGGGCAGATAATTCAACTTAAGTGATAGGGGAACGGGGGGGGTATCCTCACAGTATGTCTTGTTTTTGCAAGATAAAATGTAATAATAATCATGAAGAGTGTTGGTGCATTGTAATTATAATTAAGAGATAATGGATATGAGATAATTGCACATTAGAAACTACATAATGCAGGATTTTTTTTACACTTACACTTCGTCATTATGAAAGTTGCTGTAATTTTAATTTAATAGTGGGCCAAAAGGATGTCCCTTAAGGCAAGTTTGACCCACATCATTGACATAGGCAACACTACTTGCCATTTGTCTATAAATGCTACACATATGTGCACATTGTAAATGTTTAAATGCAAATCTGACGTCTTTTGAGAAAAAATTACGTATTACATAAACAAGACAAAACAAACATAATATTTTCTTTAGGTTCCCCTTAACTCTATGAGACTCATATCTGTTCTCACCCTTACCCTCAACCCAATCCTAACCACAACCCTTACCAAACTCTAAACCCTAACCCTTACCCCAACCAAATTAAACACATAATCAAACCCTAACCATACACAATATCCTAATCCTTTAGTACTGGGTACTGGTTTCCTGTGACCTTTTATCCTGTGACTTTTTTTCCATTTACCAAGTAATGAAGGCCACATGGGAAAAAACTAGAGAATTTCATGTCTATAACTTCAAAGATTAAGAAACAATATGCTGATTCAACACCTTATTAGAGACAAACTAAAATATGACATACCTGGTAATGTAAAGACCAAGAATATGTGCAGGAGTGAACTCTGGGGTAAATGGATTTCATTATATTGTTGTACCTGTCTACCTGATGACCAAGTCTAATAAATAATTTCAAGCAATCGCAAAAAAAAAACAATTCTAAAATTTCTGAAGTTAACACAATGAAGCCATTGAGACAAATCAATCCAAAACATTTTTTTTACATTCATTTGAAGACTTAAAAAGGCATCTATTTTTGTTTCTTTACTAAAGGACAAAGTTGTTGGACCATCAATATGGCAAAAAATGAAAAGTGGCTATTACCTATTCTTTGCATGTTTAGACAGAAAAATATTAATAAATGAATCCAACAGTTTTTTTAGTTTCATTGGTTCTACAATGGTGACATGGGACATAGAGTAAAAATACTAAGAAATTATTTAATTTCGTACAATTTTGTTGATTTTGATAAATACCGCAAATCACAAAAAACCCCAAAAAACCCCAAAAAACAAAAACATCAGAACCAAAATTATTACAATTTAAGATCTGTCAAGAACTAATTCAATACAATGTACTCTTTTGTTACAGTTCAGCATTCAGAGCAAAAGTATAAAAAAGGAATCATGAATATTTTTCAGATGACTGCAGCAATCCAGAAACATGGTTTGGCAGAGTTACTGGCCTTTAGTAACACAGAGTTTGACAGACAGATCAAGGAAATGAGTCTTAAGGTTGAGAAATAAACAAAATTAATAGATAAAGTTTTATAAGTAGCAGGAGAATTTATCAGAAATAAAAATGAAATATACCAGTAATGGTTTTTTTAATGAATAATTATTATGCAGATTAGTAAGTTAAATTATTTTTTAAATTTTGACATCATATAATGTTATGGTTCTGGCATTGTTGTTGGTGTCATCCATTTGTAGACATTAAAGTTTCTGTTTTCAGTGATCTTTTTCTCTTAGTTTACTGGTCCTTTTGATTTTTGAAAAAAATGATACCCTATTAGAAATATGGATTTGGATTTATTTTGGGTGATCAAGCCCATGCTGTTTTTTTTAAGAAACCAAAAGGGGGATTTCCTTATATTTAAGTGTAAGTTATCCATTTCTTGTACAATGGTGTTTTTTTTGTGTATTATTAATGAGAAAGCAAGCTGAATGAACCACAGGCACCATAATCCATTTACAATTACTGAATAAGAAAAGAGGAGGGAAAGATGGCCACACTTAAGTTTTTATGGGTTCTTCCCCCAAATGATTTCTATAAGAAATGCAAGAAAAGTTAATTTGAACTTTTTTGGATAGCATACTGTAAATTCAGGAATTATTGCATGCATTAATTATTACAAATTTTGATGGAATGGTCCTTATATATTCCATAAAGACAACCAACATCATTTCTGTCCATATGCAAGATGGCTTCCATAGATTTTCATATTTTAACATAGGACCTTATGGAAAATTCACCTAAAATACTCTCTTCTACAAAACAATTAGGTCATTTGCAACCAAAATTTAGTTAAATGGTTGTTGAATAGTTAAATGGTTGTTGAATAGCCCTCTACAATTTGGCATCACTGTATGCCAATCAAGTTGGTAACCACTGACAAACATAATTTAACATAAAAACCAACAGGAAATTTTACTTTCCACTGATTTAATTTAATTAAAACCTTAATTTGATGGAATGGTCATCTTCTAATAATATGTATGTCATTCCTGCTCATCAACCAGTATCAACCAATATATGTTCAATTTTTAGTTAGATTTTTCCCATTGAGAGCTTAAATTTTCACAATCTTGTGAGATATAAGGAGTCAAAGTAGCAAAAAGAAATGCAATTTTTTAGGATATGCAGAGTTATTTTTAATTTCTGATTTTGATGCAGTTTGTTTTAAATGTGCAATTGTTAGAAATGCAACAAAAATCAATCCAAGCATTTTCCATTTGCTATACAATATAGATTGAAAGGTCAAAAAAGCAATTTGGACGGTATAAGAAATGTTTCTTTTTTATCAGATTTTGATGGAATGTTTATTCCCCAGTTAGCAAAATCTGGGGATAATGTTATGAAGTCCTTCTTTATGTTCATATGTGCATATGTCTGAAGTGGCAGACAAAATTTCAGAGACTTATTAATTTGAAATAATGACAGAGTATCAGAAGCACTAGGAAATATACCTTCCAAATTTCAACGCTAAGGGTACCAAATTATTTGTAAAAACAAAATTCAATCTTTACAAGAAATGATATAATCTATGGTATGGAAGCTAGGATTTTTAAACTTTCATATCCTTTGCAATGTCGAAATATGGTATCGTATTTGTGGTCACAAACCTGGGGTCATTTCCCCTAGGTGTTAAAAAGATGGTTGACAAATAAAAGACATGTATACAGGTACTAGTGTGTTTTAATGCTGCCATTGTGAAGTCATCTATTTTATCAAATTTGCAGGATTTATTGGATACAATTTCAACACTCCAAAGAGAGATGACCATAGAACAAGAAAACTTTAATTCACTAAGAACAGAATTGTCTTCCCTGAATAAAAATTCTCAACAGTACAAACAGATCTCTAAAGAAATGTCAGAATCTCAGAATAGACTTACAGCTTTAATGGACCGCAGCATGAAATGTTTTCAACAGGTAATTCAAACTGTTTCATTATTGTTTAAACACAGGGATTCATGGGCATTTTATACAACTGTGACTTTAGACTAGATTTTTTTCACATATTTGTAGAATTTAGTAAAATATAAAGATATTATGGAACTTACATGTATTACATTCTACCAAGGACAATTAAACAAATGATTGATGGGCATGGAAGAGTCAGGTGTCACTTCTATTTTTGCAATGAATGTCAATAAAAGTGATGTCAAAAATAAGAATTTCTCTTTAACTCATGAATTTTTAAAAACAGAACAGAAGAAAATTTTGTCCAAATAAACAATTAAGCTTATAAAAATTCTCTGTTCATAAGTGAAATTTCATAAAAATCAGATAAATATGACATTGTACAATATATATGGCCACATACTGTACATGCTTTTTACCTTGATGATTTTTTAGTATGACTGAATGAAAGAAGATAAGTGAACAGCTTCTGAAAATTTAGTTGATTTATGCACTGAAATTGACTAAGAATACCCCTGATACAGTATTACCACCCACAGCACATGCAAACTACCTTCACATCCTTTGTTCTTAGATTATTAGCATATTTGACCTAAAGGGGTCACAGAAGGCAGCAATAATCAACTTGTCTAGTGGGTTGGAGGTGTCCTTGGGGGAAGGTCAGAAAATGGGAATGTTTTTTGTCAACTGATTGTATTAAAATTTTTTATACTGTGTAGATCTTACATTAACATAAACTGTTTTAATTGAATAACCTCTATATTTAAAAAAAAGGATATGGAAAATATGCCAGAAAGACACAATCCACATCTTACATATGTTTATAAAAAACACCTAAAAGCCAAAATAAACTGCTTGCAAAGCGCTTATTCTGATCCACACCCACCAGACACTACAGGGGCAAAAAAATAGGAAAATAAGTAAAAGTTTATTAATTTCTAATTTTATTCATGGACCAAATAAAAGTTAAAGTTCTGACCATAATATGGTTTTAAATAATAGTTTCCTATTGATTTATAACCTACAGAATGTTTTGTATAAAGATGTCAAATCATATATTGTCCCCCCCCCCAAAAAAAAAAAAAATATCTAAGTGGTAAATGAAGGCAACATTTATAAATTCAGCATTAATTTTGTAAAGAATTTAGTGTAAAACCTTACAGCCAATATAGACCATTCTGTTGTAGAATGATGTTAGGTTAGTTACTTTTCAGAATTCATTAGCTGTCCTTATCGAAAAAATTATTGTTTTTTTTACTTTAGTATATACTTGTACATATATTTACAAGTTTTCGTATCTTGTTATTCACTACAGTCCATATATTGTTGTTTTGTTCAAATAATTTTGGTAATTTTACTGAATATACTTATAAGCTGCACTAGTAAGCTTAGCCTTATCATACAATTGCCGCAGAAAACTTATCCAATATTTTTTTGCATTTCAATATGTAACACATCTCCTTTTCACTCATCCTTTATCACAACACAATTTCTGAAAATAAGTTGTTGTCTTCCATCACACAGTCCCCCTCCTCTCATGCCTCAGCCATTTTATTTTGTTGATTGGTTTACAAGAATGTTCAAACATTTTTTCCAACACAAAAAGAGGATCAGTAAAAAAAAGTTGATAAGAAAGGTAAATTAAGGGAAAATAATTTTATGTTCATACTTCAAACAAATGTGAAGGAAGTTGTGAGATCAAAGCTAATCATCATTAAACATGAAACTATAAAGAACTAGCTAACCTGCCATTACTTTGCATCATCCTCTGTCCATTTGACCATCCACATTTTCTTAAAGATCTCCTATTGCACCAAACTTTGGTGGAATGATCCAGTGGTTGCACTTAACAAAAATTAACTAAGCCAGCTAGTATGGCAACCACTCCTAAATGAAGAAATAAATAAAACTCCACTTCACTCAAACTGTGGAGCCAATGGGAACCAAACTGTAGTATAATGGTCCTCATGTGGTTTCTTCTCAGAATTTTATGTGGGTTAAAAAATAATTTTGCAGAAAAAGACATTTTTTTTCATTCAGTTTTGATTGTCTTTTATCATTTGATTTGTCCAACTCAGAGCTAATGGTAGTATTCCAACAGATTTTCTTTCTCTCTCCCTCTCTTAGCATTTTCCAGATAAAAGGTGTGAAAATGGCCCAAAATGTGATTTAGCAAGATTTTTTTATGATGTTCTCTTGTAAGAATTATTTAGAGATTTAAGACAAAGGCAGTTAATTTGCTTGTAGGTCTGCCTTCATTTAACAGTTCTATCATATTATTGTGTAAGATTTCTGTGTCAGGCAGTGTCTATAATGGAAATGTTTTAAGGATGTTCACTGCTCTTTTTTTATCAATTTTTGTCAGATTTTTACACTGCTTTGATTTTATCCACTTGATAGCAGTAATATTTTTGCCCAATGACCCTCTTTTTCTATTCAAGATTTCAACACATCTAAATATATATCATATGAGAAGTTTTTATGAAATCCATGTTATTTCTTCATGGGCTGTAATAGAAAAATCAAGAAAAGATGCCTGGATCCCTTTTATTTTTTTTTAATTTCAGATTTGTTGTTACAGAGTAATGGGACTTTGTTTGCGCGAAATGGACTTTTTTTCTAGCAATTTGTACACCAACTCAAAAATGTGTAATCTGATTTTTCTCAAATTTTGGTATATTGTTGGGAATGATGGAGACTGGTTCCCTTTCGTTTTTTATACGACCGCAAAAATTTGCGGTCGTATTATGGTATGATGCTGTCGTCGGCATCGTCGTCGTCGGTGTTGTCGTTGGCGTCTGTAGACAGGTTGGTTTCCGCAGGATAACTTTTGTTCTAGTCAACCAATCCTTTTAATATTTTGGGACATTAATAATTGGTTCTAAATAAAGTTTGGTATTGATTTTGGGAGATCTAGCCCCACCCGTTTTTTTGGGAGGGACAAAAAGGGGTTTTTCTCTTATTTGAATGCAAGATCTCTATTTCTT
>JAULBM010334398.1:0-12868 GCA_032357055.1 Geukensia granosissima
TCTTGTTTCTATATTATCAATGCCAGATTTGCTGTTATAGGGTTAATACTGTATCGTTTAGTCTGGAGATATGAAATATTCTTGGTACGCCAGATCTTCGCTTAATTAAAAATAAAATTGGTCTCTTGTATCGTGATGTTTCATTTAAATTCAAGAAACAAGTCTTCCTTAAACATAAAGCAGAGCCGAAATGTATTTTGTTTTTGAAAATTGTTAGTAGGCTTAACACAAAAAGCCCTTGAAGCATTTAGTCATGTAATTATATGATTTCAATTATACATGTTGATATATAATGTAACCTATTTAAAATATTTGCTTAATTTATGGAATTAAAGGACCAGAAAGGATTGTGTATGGTCATCTAAAAAGTTTTTGCCTGCATCAGTGGAGTATTTGCCAATTTATATTTAAGTTCTAAAGGAGAAGTGGGGTAAGGTCTATATGGCCAAAAAATAGTTTTCTGAATGCACACAATTTTGGTCTTAAAATATTTTTAGATATGAAATCGATCAAAAGAGGATTATTTTGCGAAATATTATATGCAAGTTGTGTAGGAAAATGAACAAATAGAACTTTTGCTGAAAATCTGCAAATGTGACAGCACTTTTGCACTAGGAAACACAGTGCGCTTGCACGAACGATGTAAATATTCATATGAAAGATTCAATTAAATCGAAAATTATCTAGTTGGTTAATGCATGCGTGCGTTATTTCTGGTTTCAACAAAAAATTTTTCAAAAATAAGTCAAAATCACTGTATTAAAAAACCCGATAAATTTTGCTTTTGGTGATATCATAACTGTACCTAATGCGACGTTATGGCTTCTGAAATTGTCAATTTCTTAAAATGTTATTTTCTTAAAATATTTGTGATTACTTTGATCTTTTAAACACGAAAAAAAATCATGAAAAGGAATTTCGAAAATCGTTTAAAATATTGGCCATTTCAGCCCTTAATGCACCTTATCCTTTGACTTAAAATTATATTTTTTAGCTGTTCCCTTTCGTATGACACATTCTTTTTTCCGCAGCGTACTTTCATTGAATAGTAAGTTTATGTTCTTGCCAGTGATGTGAATGCTTTACGTTTTAGCTAGGATAAAATGGTATTGTTTTATAGTAACTATGCCCTAAAGGAGATTAAAACGTTCAGAAACCAACAAATGATTTTCTGACTGATTGCTTTATTATTACTGAATACCCAGCGGCAAATATTTATACTCATCCAGGACGAAATAACAAACGAATATGAATGAAAATGTGTGGGGTAAATGTCAGAGTGACAGCACTCCAATTACGAGAAAAACGGAGTAATTTACAAATGTAGAGGTCTCCACAACAAAGGTTGAATACCACTCCTTGTGAAAAACTCTACATTGCCCCCGAATAAAAAATCTTATGCATAAAACAATATTGCTCTTATCTGAATATTATCAAAATTGTACATGTAACAAAACATTAATCATAAATGCAAACCTATGACCACAATTCCTGACATGGGACAGGCGCATGAGACATGTGTTGAGGTTGAACTAGTTTAGTGGGTACCCATCCCTCCCCAATAGGTGGTAATAGGAAAATTCAAAGAACACTTAGGCAGCAATAAACAAACCGCAAAAATCAAACAGAAATTTAGCGAATCCGACTAGAGAGTATACACATACGCTTTAAGTAAGAATTAAAGGTAAAAAAAAGAAAACATTCCTACAAATACTGTCATCAATAGTCCGACATAAACATATGACAAACATTAAGTCAATCACAGGACACAGTCAAGAAAAAATCCAGGAACAGTTTTAAGCAGGTGAAAGTTAAATTGTGAATATAATTGTAAGACTATAATTTGGCAAACCTATGAACATAATTCCTGACTAGGCACAGGCACATGAGACATGTGGTTGGATTAAACTAGTTAAGTGGGTACCAAACCCTCCGCAATGAGTGGTCAAAGGAAAACAAATCAAAGAAAACAAAAGCAGCAACCGACGAACAATTAAAATCAAACAAACAGTCGCACAATCCGACTAGAGAGTACCTTAATTACAATAAATATACTTAAACACAATACATGCAAAAAGAAGATACATTTCAAATGAATGCTCGCAGTTACTGAAAGCAATCTCAGGGTGAGATCCCCGATGAAATAACATCAAGCCTCACAACATGAGGTGTCATCAAACATAGTATGTCTGACGATTTAATACTGTGTTGTCAACAAACACGAAGAAAATCAGGACGGATGCAACGTCAAATGTATTAATATTTCTGTAATGATGCGATCAATTTATAAATATTTGTACCAACAAGACAAGTCTTTACTACAGCGCCGAACTTTTACCTCTTGTGGATAAGTTCATTTAACCTAACAGTGAAATTCAAAGGATTATTTTAAAATTTGTAGGCTTTATATGTAAAGTTTCCATAGAACGTAAGATGTGATATCCCTTTTCGTATCAAAACTCTACATTTGCAACCGTATCTTTGTATTAAATCTTAGAATTCTGCTTTGAACTAGACCGACAGATTATATATTTTACGAGCTTACTCAAACGGTAACTGTCCACATGGAAACATGGACATATGTTTCGGACTTCAGACTATACTTCTTGTCAAAATTTACAATGTAGTTGGCTAAGGGCAGCAAATACCTGTTTTAAAGTCCTTGGTTAAACCTAGTCGAGGAGTTAGCACTCACACTCGATGTGAACACTGTCCCATTTGATCAACTAGGCCTATGTAAATCATTATCCTTGAATATACGTCATTCTACTAAGAAGAACCACTATATACTCACAGGAATTTAAGTCAATTAAGAATTAAAAATTCATATACAAAATTTTATTTCAAAATGATACATGGTTGATTCAAATATACATTTGCATACATATGGTTTATGAAATATACTTACAAAAAATATGAATCACAGAATAGTATTAATACAATAAATGCTCATTATTACAGAACAACGTGATGCCCGGATGCAAGTCCTGTTTCAAAACATAGGCCGCATTTTTCCAGTTGAGTCACGAATTTGTATACGAGTTTTTTAAATTGGAGGTAAAAATTAACACAACAATTAAGGACAGCGCACCATATCTTACAGGAAGACACCAGAATTATAACCAAGTGGTTTCAACAATGGTGGAATCCCACTCCTAGTGACAAGCTTAAAAATACAAAATTACCCATGTTGAAGAAATATGAAAGTTTTTGTATTAAATCGCATTGAATACAAAACTAAGTGTAAATGACATGCAAAATAAAAATGTCACAAATGGCACAAAAACAATGCTTTTCTCCTTTTATTTGAATCATTTGATGAATATGTCATAGATTGTTTTTAACTTATTATTATGAGATTAGTATCCTGTAAAAATTATTGATCTATACAAAATTAAACAATTAAAAATAGTAATGCTAAACATACCCGAAACTTGAAATGAAATAAATCCAAATACAAAATTACCAATGTTGAAAAATATGGAGTTTTTTCGTTGGTTATATGTACATCTCAAATGGTAACCTCTCATCAGTAGCATTAGAATATAAACGTAGGAAGTACAACAGTTGAATCGTAGTATTTAAGCAATTTCAAACTCTGATTTATCAAAAACTCTAAATGGCTGCTAACGAAAACAAAAATAGCCTAGTCCTAATAGTCAGGAAAAACACCAACCACGATTTTTAATAATTACAAAATGCGCATAAATAGAAAAAAAGAAGGTTAAGTTCTTTATTTTTTATTTCTTTATTTTCCCGTATGAAAGTTTGCCAGAAAGCATTTTTTACTATCATTCCTCCAACCGGAATGACAAGATCATTCTAACTTCTGCATTTATCTAAAAACTATTGAAACACTTAAGAATTAGTACAATATAAATCTTTATTCTTTTTATCGACAATCGACAAGCTAAAATTACCGTCGATAAATTTAGTATTTTCTGTACGTTCGGATGTGAACCAAGACCATATACTTGTATGTAATAAAACAATCTATACTATGTTTTCAGAGATTCTCAGCATTAAATAGTTTTAAAAACAATAAATGCAACTTGCTTTTGATAGGTGTATAAACTTAAGGTAATTTCTCAAGAATTACTAAACGGATATAAAGCCCAATATTCAATCATTTTCATTGAAATAATTTCGCGTAATTCCAATTCCTATTACATGTGCCAATTACGTTCTTTGGGATAGAATGTCGACTAGTGGAGCATGAGTTGCTTACCCTTCCGGAGCACCTGAACTCACCCTGGTTTTTTTTTGTAGGATTCGTGCTACTCCAGCCTTAGTTTTCAGTAAAGTGATTGTGTCTTCTGTGTTTGTCTTTCGTTTCATTTTTTAACATGGTCTTGTCTGTCCTCTGACTTAATTATCTCTGTCACCCCTTTGTTATCTTTGAATTCCTTTTGCATACTGTATCTGATCAGACATTCAAAAAACCCATTTTAAGTTAAACTCTTTGTTACAAACAGACAAATGCCAATTATTTGTGATTTATCGATAGACTCCGGATAGTCCTGATTTTATTTAGTTGTAATTCGCATATCGACTATACTAAAGCACATCTAAACGTTTGATTATTCTGAGTTTTCTGTTTACATTTTTCTTTTTTGTGCAATATGACTAAATTTTACATTGTTTCATGAGTTTTCTCAAATTTCCAGTGAACTTTAAGTGCATTCTGTACAATTCATGCCTTAAAACAACCTTCTGGAACATAATAGTGACTATTTGTTGTCAATTAATTGACAGGCTGAACACGATATTGAACGACTCAGCTTGTACATAATTGCATGAACCTACACTTCAACATCGATTTGACTTTAATCTTGAAATCTTGCATGTTTCTTTTAGTTAGCCTAGTGTCATTCAGGTTGTAACATCATTTATGTGATGTAAATAACTTTCAATTAAGTGAGCTTCCATTTACAATTTTTCAACACGACAAAATATATAATAAAACATATAGCTAAATTACATCTTGTCAGCATACTTTTGAGGAACTTTAAAATGGACAATGCAATTAAACTAATAGTTCATGTAAAAAGTAAGTGTTCACGTTGAGCTATTTTTATTCCCTGCCATCATGCAAACAGTATGACTATTATGCTAAATATTTGATAGCGTTTAGATTCGACTCCATGCTAGTTCTTTACTCTGTATTTTATAACTTACAATGAGTCAGTTTGTTGCAAGGAGGGTCCTGATGGATTGTTGAGCACGCAAAGCCATAAAGCCAAATAATTGTGTACCGGTGTATTTAGCATTTTTTACCCACCATCATGTTAGAGTTTTCACACTTCAACAGTCAATGTATAAAATTATTTAATAAAATTAAAAATATAGGAACACTTTTCTGACGAAAATCATTATCAGCTATCATAGAAGATCAAAATAGCTCTCTGTTTCAAGAACAAACCTAAAAAAACACTTCATATATAACATCATACATTCAAATTATGATGCATATCATAATAAAATTACACGATTTGCATGTATAGTAAACATATACGAGGAAGACTGTTTTCTGAATTAACGTTGCGTTAAAGGTGTTAAAAAGAAAATCATGACACGTTACGTTCACTCAAAACAAAATTGATTGGAATAAAAAGAAATAATTTGTATTATGAAGAACTTTTTAACGACAAAACAAAATAAATTTCATTCTAAAACTTTCGCTTTACTAAAAGTGGATAGCGGATCATCAATTCATTTTTCTCTTTTCCCAACCAGAACCAGTATTATGATTGTAGAATTCTGATTATTTATTTATATTGCTATACTGGGGTCGGTTCTTGAGATGTGTCTAAATCAACCAAAAGTCTTTGTAGCCTTGATTTCTCCCTGAGCGCCTTTTGAAGACGTGCGTTCAATTCCATTTCTGAGGCTTTCCACATCAATAACAGATCGTCTTTAGTTATATCATCATACCGTAAATCGGAATCGTCAATACTGGTATCCTGCCAGGATTTCCGTTTCTTTGTGTCACTATATCGATAACGATTTTTGGAAGGCATTGACGGTGATTTGTGAAAACTATGTTTCAATAACGATGTTTCTTCTTCGGTAATGTCATCATATAGAGGTCTACAGTCTGTTATTGTGTAGTTGTTTGCAAAATGTAAATTGCCATTCGGAAGTGACGACGAATCCTTCCGATTTGTCGGGTACATTTCATTGTATTCGTTTATTAAATTATCATTATTTACATGAATTTCTGGCACGTCATGACTTACATTACTATTTCGTTTACTCCTAATACTGGAAGCAACACTTGCTCTTTTTACTGTGGAAGCGTTACTCGAACGTTTATTGCTCGCCAGTGACGACCTATGTGACTTTGCTGAGCACGGAGGCTCAGGCAGGTAAAAATTACAGTTTCTTTTGTCGTCATTTGACTCTGTATCCTCCTCAGAATCATTTTCCTCCTCCTCCTCTTCCTCATTTTCTTCCTCCTCTGGAATTTCATATTCCAGGTTTTGACTTTTTAACGCATCAAAATCTATCTGTGCACATAAATCTTTCAAAGATATTTCAGTAATACAAGGTGTGGCTGTTGTCGGAGAATCGTCTCCAAATAGGTTATTTTCCTTCATTTCTTGCATCCTATAATGAATATAATATAATTTGAAATATTTTATTTATATTGTTAAATCATTATTTATTTATTTTTTAGATCTAAACAAATAGTAATGTAGACATTAAAGTAACATTTGTAGCCTTTTTATGTTTGTTTGTGTCTTAGGATGTGTACCTTAGTCTTATACAATTTGATATTATGCATATTTTTTAATCTTACTATATATTTCGTTTAGAAACAACGCAAAAATTGCTTTTATAAGAAATTATAACTCAGCAGTTGTTTTATTGCTTCTTTATAATAATTATTCCTCTATAAATTGTGATTAGTTTTTTTAATTCCATACAAAGGAATCGCATACTTTTAGACAGATATTTATTGATCATGTATTTCATCATGTTCATTAGCAGAAAAAAACGAGACAAAATTTAAAAAATTAAATGTTTGTCACCATTGACCCATTCGTTTTAGATTCAGTTTAAATATGCATACAAAAGTAAGCACATACAGGTTTTGACGGGTTTCATACAAAATGACATCAAATCTGATTTTTTGTCAGAAAAATACCAAAATAATTTTACTTCTACGATTTTTTGTTATAGTAAAGTTCATGTGCAAAATTAAAAGGCTTTATTTAATTCTTGTACATTTTTATAAATGTTAAAATTAATTCAAATAATGTAAGCTGGTGCAGATAACAACTGAAACAGCAGTACGTATGAAAACAGAAACGGATCATTTCTCCCAGAATCATAGACAATCAAAAAGATTAAATAAGACAGATGTTC
This sequence comes from Geukensia granosissima, assembly GCA_032357055.1. NCBI lineage: Eukaryota > Metazoa > Mollusca > Bivalvia > Mytilida > Mytilidae > Geukensia > Geukensia granosissima. The sequence continues at coordinate 7,372 of JAULBM010334398.1, forward strand.
TATTATTTTAAACACTCAAAACATGTCTTAAGATTTCAGGAGATTCACATTTTATCCAGAGAACTTGGTTAGATTTTCTTTGTCAAATATTCCATACATTCTTAATATTACATATTGAGGAAAAAAAAATAACATTTCAGCAATAGATTTGTATCTGCATACAACATTGGGTTATCTAGATATGAACTCATTCATGCTATAATTTTATTTTAGATAAGGCAAACTATGTTTGATGTGCATAAGCACCATAGCTACGTCCGGCAAGGCGAATAACATTATTGTTAGGTACAATTACAACAAAATCATCAATTTTCCGTTTTATGTGCTTTCCCAATCCATTTGAACATGTTATATTTAATTTTTCTTTAACCTGTGACTGCGTTCAGTGATAATTATATTAAAAATATTTTAACCTCAACTCTGTGAACAATTGATAATCGGACATTGATAATCGGACAATCTGAGGTTTCCATTATATGGGTTGTAGCATCAAATATCATTCAGTTAAAATTTTCCAAAACCAATTTTCGTCTTTTTTTGTCTAATTATTTTAATTCTCTGTCGATCCATGTACTTCCATTGCCTGTCCTGTATTCATTTCGATGAAACTCGGTCCTTTCCGTGTTTATACGTACCCGAAAATATCGTGAAACATGTTGTGCGTCATTGTAAAAAATGATAAAATTTTTGTGTTTTTGTGATATATTTTGACAATAACTGTATTATTAATGTATTAGATTATATAGGTTTATATTATATAATACTTAAATATGTACAGGCAAAGGTGTTACGTGTATTGTTAAGTAGAAACTATTTAATCATTATATACATGGTAAAGTAAAATATACTCTGTTTTACTTATGGTTGCCAAATAAAATTTGCCAAGACGTATGTAAGAATATATCGGAAGTTTAAACGTAATATATGACAGAAGTATGTGGGACTTATTTTCCTTTTTTGATTTTCACCTAATTGCGATGAAATACCCGGATTATTTAAAAATATAACCTTTGCTACCATGTGTCTAAGTATACAGGGCAAAAAATAGCGACACAATTAGATTTTATTGACATATTAAATAAAATCTCTAAAATCCGCACATACAACGTCTTTTTGAACTATATTTCGATCAAAGAAATAACTGTTTAATAGTTCCCTTTATTCAAATAAATTAAGCTCGTTACAAAAATTTCTTTACACAACCTTAATTTTATTTGTTTTTTATTTTAGAAAACTAACATTCTGAGTAACTTTCAGTTGACCAATAATTCAAATTAACAATGATAACTCAGCCCAGAAATGAAAAATTTAATTCGCCATTCCCCCTTTTTCTGTTTTCATATGCGTATAAACCATTATTGTGAACAGTAGTTCTAATCACAAAATCTCTCTAGGTGTAAAGCAATTACTCAGTAAAATTTGTCTGCTTAAAGGTTTAGATAAAAAAAACAGACCAAATTTTACACCTTTGTTACCATAGGTTTTTGCTCAGTATGTATTAGATATTTGTTTATGTTCTTTGCACCTTAAATATAATTTTCTTTTATAAAGTCTAAACAATTAACATTAGTCTTATGGAGACAATTTTATTTAAAAACAATCTTTAGTGTAAAACTGTTCAGTCCAATAAATTTAAAAGTGATATGTTCTGTTGCAAAACTTTCGATATTGTCTTCTACTTTCTTCTGTCGTGGCAAATTTGTTTGATACACCATTTAGTGTTATACAAAATTAATTAGAAGCATATAAAATGATGTGCGCAGCTCATGCAATATACGATGATCTAGTAAATACCTGGTTGCAAATGTTATGAAGCCATTTGATGATTCACTGAGGTAAAGACTGTATGATGGAAAATAATGAATGAAAAATAATTTTTACATGTTTTTGAATACATTCAAAAATATCGTTAACGATGAACGCAATGCGAATTTTAAACAACATTGGTTAGTGAGAATTGTGAATTTTTAGTGAAATCGACTTTTTCCATGGTCACCATTGTATTAGTGGTAGATAACATGATAATAACCATATATCAAAGTACAGACGACCTATTACCGTATTTCAGTAAAGATTTCAATTGACATGAATTTCGTGTGCTTATATCTGTTCGATTTTAATCATATTTAAATTGCAAAATTATACGCTATTTATCCTTACCAATTGATCAATTTTAGATAATATCACACATGAAGTTTCAGCATTTACAATTGTCAGCCAACAGAAAAGCAAATATAATAATTCATTACGAGTCACGAGAAAATTGAAATCCATTAACCACACGTATGTCATCGATTAAGAAGGGTGTTGGTAAGATATAGTTTGCACTGTAGTAGTGTAATAGAACTGAAAACTATTTTACACCTTTCAAAGCCAAATGTTTTATTGATTTTATTAACGTCTATTATTTTGTAGGGATAAGGGAAGCATTATCCTTTAAACAAAAGGTCAAAATTACTTTCTGATCAATGTACGGGGCTCGTTTGATGCCTTGAATAACATAATACTATTCAATATCAGTTCATTGCAAGGCAAAACTCAAAGGTGGAAAACATCGAGTAAAATTTGAAGTCTTGTAACTGATGAATATATATATCTGTTTACAGAAACGAACTAAAGAAACAACCTTGGTGTGCTGAAATATACATGAAACTTATTTCCGTAATATATTTTGATTTCAAAATATCTGCTTGGTTTGGCTGAAAACCGGATTTTTGTCATTAAATTTCAATATTTATACCCAAGAATGTTGTGGTAAAGGCCACACATTACATGTACTTTACCAAATGGTACCCTGCAAATTGGGGTTCTTTTTCATATTTCTTAATTATAAAAGCTTTCAATAGTGCTCAGCAAACAATGGATATTTATGTTGTATACGGTGGTAAACTGACATCAAGATAACAAAAGCGTTCTCAACTGTTTTTATAATGTCATGCTGAAAGATATAAGTGAAAAATAGAATGATGTATGGGGTTTCCCTATCCTTGTACTACTATAATAACAGTCAAATTTCAAGCTTTTGTGTTTTATTAAACATTCAGCTTAGAAGTTTGGTTGTTGGTACTCATTTTAAGAGTGGCAAATTCGTTTAGTATACATTGGCTTAAAAAATTTATAAGAGAAGTTTCATTGCCATTTTTTTTCCAATATGTTGACATTCAAAGGAAATGATTTTTGTCCAAATTAGTTATCAATATGTAGACAGAGTATATTTCATTAATGAAATTCATAGGGTGATAAGATAATTAGAAGTCTACCTAGTTAAAAAATATATAAAAATAGCAATTCTTTATTATTATTGACTTGACTTTGTTTTTGTTTTGAAACGCCTAACAGCTCTGAAATCAGAAATGTGAAAACTCACTTTGTAGCAAATATCTTGTTTATGTCCTTTTGCCTAAACAATTATAGTAATATAATATAATTTTATTCTTGAAAAGTGATACAATGGGTATTAAAATGTCTTTTCGTCTTTATATATGATCATTTCTAACATTTCAGCTGATTTGTAATGACATTTTTCCACCTTCAGCTAATTAAAGTTCGGATTATATAGGGCACACAATTATTGTTACTTGACATAAAAACGATAAACAATGAAGGAACCAAAAATACCATTTTGCTTTTTCCACGATATCTAGGAAGTGTCTGTTTAATCTTTTAGCTTTTGCAAGCTCTGCTAGTCTGTTTTTCTGTAAGATAAAACAAAGTTGCAAATTTCAGTTCTAAGCATATATATTCCATACTTTGATAAAGAAGAAACAGTTGACAACAAAATGATATTACAGGATCTTAAACATATAGTAAGAATTGATTGAGAAAAAAACTGTTTCATATATATGTGATTCTTTTGGTGATCTAATTTTTACGGGAATTCTCTCTTTGATACTACAAAAGAAAAATATGTTTGTTTTCCTACCGAAATACAATATTTACTTAATCCCTTTTATACATAGAAAATAGAAGATGTGGTATGATTGTCCATGAGACAGCCATCTAAAACATTTAAATGTGAAACTTCTACAGGTTGCCTAAAAGCTTTCAATAATGGACACATGTCCACAGAAGGCCCAAAAAATAAAACGTGATGATATTCAAATAATAACGTCTTTCGACCAAATAAGTACAAAATGTCTAAATAGACAGTGACACTCAAAACATAAAAACAACGACTCCTACTGGATTACAGATTCCCGGTTTGGGAAAGGCATCTAAAGAAAGTGGCGAGGTCAAACGTGTTTGTAAGTCCTTAATCATCCGATAACCTACTTTAAAATGCTTTTATATATAAACTAGACGACTTAGCCTGTGTCGCTAACCTGCCAATTGGCAAAGAAGTTTCAAATCAGGACAAAATTAGGAAACTTTATAAAGGTACCTCCGCAGATGCTCCATATCAAATATTAATCCATTTGGCCAATCTGTTTCAGAAGAGAAGAATGTCTAATGTATCAGCCATTCAGAAACAAGAATCCTCCATGGATTCCCATAAAGCCAGAATGAAGAAACCTCACAAAGGACCTTTCTCTGATGCTCAGGTTAAAAATTAATCCATCCCGCAAAGCAATTTCAGACGAGAAGACTTTTTTATGTATCAACCAATCAGAAACACGAATCATCCATGGTGACAATGTTTTTGTCTGATCCAGACAAAATGAGGAAACTTCATAAAGCACATTTTACGGATGCTCCAAATCAAATATTCATCCACTTACCGGTTTTAGAGAGATTTTCTAATGTAACAGCCGATCGGAAACAAAAATCGTCCATGGCGGCCATGTTTTTTGTCCCATTGGGGACAAAAAGTTCAAACTTTATAAAGGATCTTCCATAGATGCCCCATACCAAATATATTTCCATTTGGCTAAGTGGTTTCAGAGTATAAGACATTTAATGTATAAGCAAATCAGAAATAAGAATCTTCAGTGGCGGCCATGTTTTTGTCCGGTCGGGATGAAATGAGGAAACTTTATAGAGGACCTTCCATAGATGCTCCATACCAAATATTAATCCATTTGGCCAAGCGGTTTCATTTAATGTATCAACCAATGGCGCCAAGAATCGTCCATGGCGGCCATTTGTGATCACGGATCGGGACGAAATGAGCAATCTTTATAAAGTACCTTATATAGAGCCTTCCTGTAAGGTTTGGTTCTATTTGGCCAAGCAATTTCAGAGGAGTTAATGAAAACGTGAAAAGTCAACGACGGGCGACAGACAACGGACAATGGACAACAGACAACGGACAACAGATGACGGACGACGGATGCCAAGTGATGACAAAAGCTCAGGTGAGCTTAAAAGGAGATGTAGTATGAATGTCCACGAGACAGCCTTTCAAAACATATAAATCTTATATATCTTCTTCTTCAGGTCTATTAAAGGGTAAGAATAGTAATTATTTCATTAGGACGAATTTAATATGGTTGGTTCTAGTTGTCCCATTATTTTTTAACACTATAACTAAAAACGAATAAATCATTAACGACTTTTC
>JAULBM010334408.1:0-12867 GCA_032357055.1 Geukensia granosissima
CCTCTTGACGGATTGTGAATTTATACATCCCCCACAATCAGGGACGCCCCTTTTAGAGGACTAGTGCCTCCAGGACGTAGATACCTGGTGCCTATTCTTTCCCCGGCACAACCTTCGAAAAGTGGAGTGCGAGTATATATACATCCCTCTCGAACTAACGGACGCCCCTTTAGCAGGGGTTCTACCTGCAGGCGGAGAAACCGAACGACCTATTTCTATACCATCGGGAGGGGGCTCTTATTATTGAAAACAACTCAAACACCTATTCGTAAGAGTTTCTCGAAATGCCATAACATAACAGTCATTATTTTCGAGATGCAATAGAAACCCTTGTCTCCTGTATAGCGAAAGTTCGTCTTGAAACTGATGTGGATGAAAAGAAGGTAAAGTAAAAACACGGGATGGGCGTTTGAAAAACACTCGTAAGCCTCATTGCATACCTTTCTGAATGATTTACGTGCACGTACGTCTAACGAGTGATTTGTGACACCGTCGCCAGATGTTAAATAGAAAATTTTGATATAAACCTTGCCGCAGCATCCAGAACTCTGTAGAACTGTTTGACAAAACTATTGACTTGATATTCATATTCATCATCTTCATGGGCGTCAAAAGCATCATCAAAAAATATATGAGCTGGAAAGATACAGAATAAATATCATGACAAAATAGAATAAAATATATAAGAATGTCAATGTCAGTATGCTGTTCGCAAAGCTCACTAACCCAAGTCAGGTATCGTTACCATTTGTTTGCCATCGTACCCTTTTTAATATTTCGCATTTATTGTTGTATTTATTAACATTAAGCTATTTTGTCTGCAATTGGAAACGAAATTTATAAAACAATATTTTTCAGAACTTTGCTGCATTTCTTTTAATTTTAAAACATTGTAAATACGGAAAGCTTCGAAACGTTTTTACCTAGCGTCTGATTTGGCTTACTCTTTCAATTTTAGTGTAATTTTTCGATATTTTTTTTATTTGAGTACTTCTTTTACTTTCTCGGACTTCAATTATTTTGTTTTAATGCAAACGATCAGTGGTGGTTGATGGTGTTTAACGTCCTACACCGCAAATTAATGCTCTCAGTTGGACGACGAACGATCACTGGTTACTCTTTTAAATAAACATATAAAAATTCAACATCAATTTTCATCATTTGCAAACTTGTATTTCAACTTATTTGTTAAGTTGGACGTTTACGTGGGTATCCACATTAGCTTAAGGCAGCAAGGATGCCTTTAAATTTAGATCTTTGATATCTGTTTGGTAGGATGGTGCGCGGTCCTTTTGACATTTACGCTATATATTTACTTTTCATATGTCTAACTGCTGTTGAAAACATCAAAATTCATCATATGTCCTTTTGAGTTGTGTCATTGTAATTCCATTTAATTCAATGTTTTTAACACAAGCGTTTGTTTATATGCTACGTAGGTCATGATATTCCTACTGATTCATTTCACATTAATTTCGATTTATTATTAACATCAGATTTATTTTATACTTAAAAATACTGTTCGTATTTTTTGCCTGCCGTCTTTGACAATGACAGAAAGGTCATTTAATTCACTTTTATTTGTAGATATCAAAGTGACAAACTGAATTGTTACGTTAGAAGACAATCAAATTCATGGCAAACAAAACGAAACGACAAACAGCATACAAATTCTACATAAAAACTAAATCTTGAGAAACAAAACTTTATAAAAACGAGGATGATTGCAGATCCAGAGGAAAGGTACCAATTCGTTTATCTTCATTTTCGTCTGTTTTTTTTTTACTAGTTTATATTAATTTGGGTTTGAAAACTAATCCGCTGACAATTGCTTTTAATATTCGGAAGAGTTACTTACCTTCAAATTCATAGTAATCTGGGTCAACTACATCGAAAAATTTCTGAGCATTCTTTCTCGCACACTGATCATTATCCAGTCTGAAAATATGGTATATACTGGTGAAAACAAATAAATAGAAGAATTTGCAAAAAATTTACAAACTATATAAAGGAAAAGTCCACCACATGTCTCATGTCCCCGTGCCAAGTCAGGAATGGTGGTCATAGGTGGTTTTTCTTTGTTCTTAGTGTTTTGTTACAGTAAGAGCCGTATTTTTTATGCATACACGATTTTTTTAATTTGGGACGATTTAGTGCTTTCCACCAGAAGATTATTGTAGGCCTTGTGGAGACCTCGTGGTTAGAGTGCAGTCTCTGACATTTACCTTATATCTTCTCATTTTCATGTTGCATCCACATGCTGTGCTATATTTTTATATCATATTATCGAAAGTTCCGTATATCTTTTGAAGTATAAAAATAGAAGATGTTGTAGGATTGTTCATAAAGGTTAGGCCATTCAAAGGTATCAAAACTCAGACAATCAAGTTTACTTTGGAAAACGTGCAACGGTAGAACTTAAATACTACGTCATCCACTTTACAAAAGGTCATTGGCCTGGGAAGGCACAATACATGTGGACTCATAAAATGCTTTGAACGCTCAACACCTTCCCATACACAGGACAGACGCGTGAAAAACTGCATGAAAGCAATTCATAATCTCAATCTTAAACATCAATTATATTTTATTTAAATCTAGAAGTGTCTGTCGATAATTTAACGTTGCCATTTCAAATGTAATGTTGTTCAATAGCTAAATAACTAAAAAAACAGTTGTTGGCACTTTGACAGTCATAGTAAAAAATATAAAGCAAAACATACTAAATAACTTTCGTTTTATGTGTTTTTTCTTTTGTTTAATTTCATTAATTTGTCATGTTTTTTAAACTTGTGTTAGTTTCTTGGTTCAAGCATGGGTACCAACTTAAACCATAAAATCACGACGCATCAGAAACTCTTACAGTTTATAGGTCAATCAACATGGAAGGAAAAACAGGAAGCGAGAGGCATCAATTGATCAATCAACATCAGATAAATCAGTACGATGACATCACAGAAACATAATATAATAAAAAAAACTCTGCTTTGTCTGACCATTGTTTACTATAGCACTTTTTATTTTATTTTTTTTTTTTATTTTTATTTTTTTTTTTTGCTTTTCTGCACCAATATATCGATTAAAAAACTACATACCTAAATAAAGATTGCAGAATTTGTTTCATTTCCTTTTCCGTTTCGTGCCACATAGTTGCGCAGACGTAAATCCTAGGCGTCGTGTCCTTCTTAACTGATGGTCTGGTTTGAAAGAATCCAGCTTCAGTCTTGCTAAAAGGACTGTCTGGAAGCGGTGGCATAAACTTCAGATTTGACTAAAATGTACAATAAATATTTTTTATATATGTTTATTAATCAGATCAAAGATATTGGATAGTTTATCATCTTTAAATGTGCATATTATACAGGAAGAATATGAACATTGATCAATATGAAAAGTTGATGAAGATGAACATTTTTATTTTTCCTTTAAACAAATAAAGAATTTGGATTAAATGCCGAAAAATGCAGCGACCCAATTCCTCATAACTGTTTTAACAAATTGATCATAAATTTATCTGCCCACAAATCTCTGTACTGGATTAACAATCAGTAACAATTTATTTCAAATTCTGTTTACTACCATGAAAACTTTCTATGATAATCTTATTGGGATATTTTTAGGTCGAACGGTCTTTCAATAGTCCTTTTCGAAAACATATTTCCGGAAGTCCGAGTTTGGTTTAAAAATATGATTTTGTAAGAGTTGTTCCCCTTTGTGGGTAGTGCATCACATCGACGAAACAATGAGCAAGGAGCAAAATCCAACTTTCCCCTGCAATTTATCTTAAGTATTTGATTTCTGCGACTGCCAGAAGTAGTTAAGGTATTTACACTCTACATTTTAATTTATAAAAACTAAAAATAAAAGTTTAAATATTTGTGCACGACAGATATTGATGCGCGTTTTAGCGATGATTTCTAAGGAAACTTTATACCAGACTACCCGGAAACAGGGAACCAGAAAAGTAAATTTGATTTTAGGAGGAACCACGGTCTTCCGGAAATGGGATTTCGAAAAGGGCTATAGACAATTTAGTAAACTTTGAACACAGTATATCTTTTGTTAATAAGAAATACCTTTCCTGAACCTCTCACATCTCGATCTCTATCATCACGTCTCCGGTTTAACATTAAGGACTGTTCTAGGAACAATCCACAATACAACGGCTGTACAAACAACCTGAAATGAGATTGGTTGTATAATTCCAACTTAGTTTCTGACAAACTCGGCCTAACTGTTCCAAAATATTTAACGAAGATTTAAATTTAACTGCAGGTTAAATTAATAGTTAAAATCAAATAATGAGTTAAAACAAACGACTGGATCATAAGGATTTGAATATCAGGACGGGAGTATAATTCTTAATTTAAAAAGCGGTAGTTCAAAGACGACACTAACCAATTCAGGATTCGTTTTTTTAAATATATTTGGCATTCATTTTAAGGAATGCAACTTACTGTTGATCGGGAGTGATTTTTGTGTTAGCTGTTAAGCAGTTTTGTTAAATCTAAATATTAAATGTATAAAAATGTAATAAAGGAACATTCATTTCATCCTAAAGGACTAAGTTGCAATTTTTTATATAATAGATTTAAACAAATCCATCAAAACTCTGTTTACTTACTTTTCAGTCTGAACAAGTCTTTCAACCCTTGGTATCCATATATGGAATGTTACCCACATAAAGGACAACCACCATCCAATAACAACCGGAAGTAAGTAATCAGAAATTAATCTTTCCAGAAAATCATAGGAAATACCGTGCAAGTCACATGTCCAAAACAAGTATTCTGGTAATATTGTAGCAGTATGTCCAGATTTCCATGTTTCGCAGTTGCCCATAAAAACACCGGCCATGATTGGCGCAACAAGCATTAGCGGAAGAGAAAAACTAACCACTTGTAGCATTATCTTACAGGCAGTTTTCGAAAAAGTGTAACAAAGAAGACATGAGCCGACTTGTAAGATGGCGGTCCAAAAGGGGTCGTTGAAATAATTGGTTCCCTGTACATTCGATACATATAATGGGTAAACCATATGCGGACAGTCCGTTGCATTGTTGTTGCCATGGAAATACAGCACTGAAAGACACGATAACTTGAACGAGCTCATCAGGGCTGTCATGAGCAATAATGTCAACACAATTTTCCATAAACTAACAACCACGTATATTTTTGTACGCGAGCGTCTGATACTTCTTTTTAGTTCCTTTAACTTTTCCCCAAGTTTTCCCAGCTTGGTAAACTTATTGACATAGTTTTCCCACCAACCAAGTGAAATCAAAATCAATGAGACTAAAATTCCCCAGCTTTCAGTAGTTAACTCTCCGTGAATCAAGCTAATGACAGGCCACAGTGTTAAAACTGATATTTGAAATATCAGAGCAAACGAGTCTGCTAGTATAATATGAAATTTTCGCCCGGATTCTCCTTGACAGTCAAACAGTTTGAGTAAAGAAGGCACAAATGCCACGCCAAAACACAGAAATAATCCTCGAATTGAATCGATGGTTGGTAAAACATAAAACGCAAATATGCAGATTCCAACTGAGTGAAGTGTTTCAACTGTAAGCACCTACAAAGAAATAAAAATAAAGTCTTTTTATTAGAACTCAACTTAAATGTAGATCACAATATATTATGTTTTGGTTCCAATGCTACTTTTGAGAAGTTACTCCTTAAAATAAACATTTACTATTTCAACATGGGTATTCATAAAGGAACATTAGATGGAAGCGTAATGAAGTTTATTAATTAGTTAATTAAGAACAAAACCATTAACCGAGAAAAATGTGAATGTTTTGTTTTCATTCACTAACACTGTTTCCAAATGAAAAAAATTAATGTGTTTTTACGGTTACACGTCTATAAAAATATGCTTGTTTGTTGTTAAATTTATGTCATTCTTTATATCATTTCCAACATGAGCATAATCCGGAAATTGATTATATTATTCTGACATTAGCTTCGTTTTTATTAATACGTTCTCCTGATAATTCACCTAATGCAAAACGACGGTAAATATAGTGGAACGTGCAACAGAGAATTTTCTTTAAAGAATTTAAAGACTACTAAAGCTCCCTCGCGTGAAGAAGTTCGGTTGCCGTTTAGAATATTATTTTTTTACACTTGATGCATGATCGCTGGTCGAAACATTGGGTCTTTCGGGTAATTACCTTAAAAAATATATATTTATGTCCTGAGCTATCTATAAGTCGGCTGGGACCAAAACGTACAACACATATATCGTTTATACATAAGGTCAATTGTTATTATTACCTCCGGGGCAAATGATTTTTATTTTTAGAAAACTTAACATGGGTATTTGTTTTCCGGCTTACATTTTTTATTTAGCTGCCGCACGTTAAGCTCGGCTTAAGCATTTCAGTGAAGGTTTGGCCAAGGTTATAGCTTCGAAAGCAGAGGAATTCCGGTTAGGACTTTAACAGCATAGGTTATTGTGAGATTTTCATCTTAAATAAATTTAACCGCATTTGTTGGGGTCATTTTTATCTCTTGTCCAAGTTATCGTCCTCATCGAAAACATTCGGGTATTTTTTCACAGAAATCCCATACCTACGTACAAAATAAAACTCAAAACTCAACTATATGAAAGAAAAACGTATACTTACTATAAATAAAATAATCCATTTAGGACTTCTCGTCTTTTTAAAGCAAATCCTCCAAAAACTCTTACAAAATGTAAATAAATAAGGCGTTGTTACGACTAAAAACAACGCCCACAACCATCGTACTTCCACATTTTGAGAAAGTTGGAATGTTTCTTTATGAGGTTGATCAGGCGGAACTCTTCGACACTGTTTAACAATCTCTACACCGTCTTTAGACCGCGTGATGTCACAGTCTAACGTCACATTCTTATAAATGTTTGACGTGATGAGCAATAATGTACTTTTGCTTAGCATTGTCAAGAGTATGATTGTTATGCTGAGAAATATACTCGTAGCCACTTTCACAATTTTTCGGAAAATGCTGATATATGCATCGTCAATACTTGTGTCCTTATCCCGATTTGTTATTCGAAAAACATCCCACTTACTGCCCCCATTTGGCACCTTGTTGTCGGATCGATCTGTTAATGCCTCTCTGTTTCTGTAAAGCGAATGAATCAACTAAAGTTTGCAATATACGGCTTAATGATCAAATGCAAATTTTATAAACGATACAATTTTTTAATGAGTAGAACCACCCTTTATTAACTTTTTCTATGAGTTCTTTTTCAAATTGTTATTTTTTTAATGTTTATCCCTGGCTAATAGATAAGTTTTATTGTTACCATAAAGCGAATATTTATAAAACCACCAGTGGATTGTCCCTTTATAGAAAAAAGATATAGTATGATTGCCTATGACACAGCAATCCCAAACAAGAAAAATCTGAAACATCTACAGGTTGCCCTAAGGCCTCCAAAATAAAATGTATAAAGTGTATCAATATCCTTCAATTCACATTTGGAATAAAGTCATTTATTCTATATTCTTTATTGCTTGAATAAAAGGTGAAATCTTATTTTAAAAACTATAAAAAAATAATTCAAACCGCATTGAAAAATATGAAATTCGTCGAACTATATAATTAATTGCCGTCCCTTATACCGCCGTCCCAAATAAAGTGTATTCTATGAATTTTTCCAGGTCCATATCATCAACATCAATGGGTTAATATCCGAGACTTCCCGAAAAAATAACTATTTTTGCCATGCCCTTTTTGGAAATTCCACACTTTTCATAGTTTTATATTAAGATTGGTAGAATATTAATTTACCTAGTCGATTTACTATGCTCCAACAATTTGCGAAAGAGTAGGAGGGGTAACGTTAAATTATATAGCAAGAAATAGCTTTTGTTTGTAGGCATGGTATAACGTATGATTTTATTATGTTACCTTTCAGGAACGTATGTTTGGTTGTGTATTTTGTGTTTCAATATTAACTTATTTCACAGAATGTTTTGTAAGGAAGTACTGTGTTATATATTTTTGTGTGTAGTTTTCTATACATGAACTTATATGGCAGAATATTTGGTAAGTTAAGTACTGTATTTTACATTTACTTACATGACAGTATGTTTGGTAAGGTAAATACTGTTTTGTACATTTACTTACATGACAGTATGTTTTGGTGGATACGTTAAGTATTTATTTTCCACAGGCAACTGTGGTTCCTCTGCAGCTGCTTTCTCAATTTGTCTGGTAAGAGTTGACGCCCTTGACCCATCTTTCATGTTGTCACTGCTGGTGTCGTCGCTCCAAGAGTTATTCCCTTCAATGTTGACGGTATCAATATTGCCTTCGAATGCGGGGTTGATTACTCCGTTGGGTAAAGCCTTTAAGAAACAAAAATATCAATTAGTCCTCTTCTGCATCAAATCAGACTAACATGGTTTTATAAGTTTCTAGTAACTTAACCTATAGTTCTGTGTACCGTTAACATCGTTTTATAGGTTTCTAGTAACTTAACCTATAGTTCTGTGTACCGTTTTCAGACAAACATCGTTTTATAGGTTTCTAGTAACTTCACCTATAGTTCTGTGTACCGTTTTTCTTTCGTTGTGTTTTCAGTTTGTTTTTTACTTAACGAGTTCCTTTTGTATCTTCGAATTATTTTACAACGATGCTTTGTCAGTTAAATTTTGGTGTCCCAGGCCACATGTATTCTTTTGATTGTTTATTTGCAATCAATATTCGATACGTTTTGTGTGCAACTGAAAATCAACATTTTTATTTTTTTTATCAACATTTTTTGTTATCTTTATTTTAATTTAAAATTGGAAATGTGCATTTTTAGTAATCTCGGGTTCATATCTATGTTTTGCATGATTTTGCACTAAACATCAATATGGTAAATCTAGTATTTACGTTTTTAAGTGAGCTACACATATTTTGCGTTGTTCGTTGACAAAGTAAATCAGTAATTTGCCGTATATAAGGTTATTAAGTATGCTTTAAGCATACAATGAAAAGAAAATTATATAATAAAAGTAACATGGAGTATTCAATGTTTAATATGCGAACGTTTGGCTGCATTATCTGTTGTGTTTTTAGGCAAATGGAAACAAAAGAATCTAAAAAGAGACATATATCAACGCATGTTATATTGGTTTGTCTTTGTTTCTCTAATAGTAATGTAGTTATTATGCATCTCTTCCAGTTTTAGAAATTACCTTATCAATCTACCTGCATTTTTTAACAACGCCATGAAAAGCGGACTTTCATCGAGGACGTCACCCATGATATGTTTTTTAAAAGAATTCGAGGATACCAAATGGCAGACAGAAATCGGTTAGTCGAAAAACACACAAGACGACGGCCAACAAAATGAAACGAAGGACAAACAAAGAACACACATCACTACACTGAAAAATGAAGCTGGACTAACACGAACCGTACAAAAACTAAAGTGAGTTCGGGTGCTCCAGAAGTGTAAATAACGTTTTTACTAATTCACTCCATTAGAAATAAGAAATTCAAACTCTTACAATAATAAATCCTTAGAAATCGCATGTTCTACAATCTAGATACTAAAACTTTAAAATGTCTCACCAAGGCTTGGAATGTTAAACTATCTCGATTGTGGAAAATACGATAAACAATGGTAACCAATGTCAGATTCTTTATTTTGAAATTACCTTATTTGTGCTCTCTTTAGATATTAGGTTTTGTGTGCTCTCGTATCTTTCCTCCATATTTGGTAACGAAATTGTTCTGTTAACTACAGGACCATCAACGTCTTTTTGTGGAGCTATTTCCTATGGACAAGAGACAGAAGTAAATAACCATTAAAATATAAAACTACAAGTATATCAACGTCGCAAGAAAATAAATTAACAAGATTTTTTTTAAAATACGAAGTCAAGTCTATATATTCCGTGTACAAGAAAAGGAAATACATAAAAATAAATATAAAAACAACAAAGACAACTCTATCAAAGTGGCTTTGTTGAGCTATTTCCCGTGTACGAGAGAATGAAATAAAAGGAATTCGAAGATACCAAAGGGGCAGACAGAAATCGTTAAGTCGAGGACAGACAAGACCATGGCCAACAAAATGAAAAGAAAGACAAACATAGAACACACAACACTACACTGAAAACTAAAGCTGGAGTAACAGAACCCTACAAAAACCAGGGTGAGTTCAGGTGCTCCGGAAGGGTTAGCAACTCCTGTTTTATATATAAATAACAGTTTATATATAAAACAAATGTGTGTGTCCTTTAAAAAGAGTTTGAAGGTACAAAAAACTTACATAGATAATCTACAAAAAGTTCCTTTCGAAAAATAGATCCGTCAAATACTAAAATACTAAGAACAGAACAAAAAGCACAGTCTTATGTCATACTTCATACTAACATAAAAACATATATGTACTGGCTAACAATGGACTAAGATCCACAACGAAAGGCAAGATGGTACTGTTAGTAGAATTCTTAAAAGGTTAAACACGCTTTAAATTTGAAAAAAGAACATTTTAAAATTTGCTTAAGTTTTATAGTTAATTGCAAAGAAATCCAAACTTTTTTTACTTACAAGGCCCGCATATATTTTTCGTAAACGTACAGGTGTCCACAGATCTGAAGCAGGTAAATCCATGCTCGATAAAAAATACCACTATACTGTCACGATACATATTTAATTTGGTTGTTTGTTACATTTTTAGAAGCAAGTGTGAGACTAGCATCATCGAAGGTGTTCGATAATCACTGATGTCCGAAAATACCTTAATTGAAAGGATGCGAGTTAATGAAGTTATATTTACCGTACAAGCAAACTTCCAATTAACGGTACCATGTTAATGCGTTACAACCTATATTTTGGTATTTAACCATCTTTGAAGCTGATAACCCGGATTAAGCATCCTTAAATCGGGATAAACAAATAGATGTAATGGCCATTTGATGACTAAACGAAAGGGAAAGTCGGAAAGGCGTTGTGAACCGCTAAGTAAATATCTTAGTTAGAGATACGCATATTTGGACCATTTGGAATTCCTAATAGTGTCTTTATTCTGTTGTGTCATTTTGGTATTCTGACAAATCGACGTGTCGTATGACTTGTCATTATGAATTAAAAGAAAACGTGATCATATTCAAAATGTTGGAATTCTTTCAAACCTTTGTTTGACGTCACAAAAAATTACATCAGTACAAGGTATATTTACAGTTCTTTCGTTACATAAAAAGATAGTAAGGGGGATATTTTTTAATGCTACTGATGAGAGGTTACTCCTTGAAATGTACACATAGCATACCTAAATTTTCCATATTTATTTAACATTGGTAATTTTTGTATTTTATATTCATAATTATTATATGGAGAAGTATACGTAATTTAATTTGACACTAAATTAAAAGTGATACTAGTAAAAATTTATACCACTCTTACTTTTTGCCGCCGTTTATTTACCAATGGTAGATTTACAGAATGTAGATCTATAAACATTATTTACCGTCGTTCTTTCCATTATTAGTTTAACAATTACCGATCTTACACGTGCATTGAAAATAAATATCGACAATTTTGGGTATGCTGTATGTACATTTCAAGGAGTAACCCCTCAGCAGAAACAATAGAACCTAAATATAGGATGTCAAAGATCCATTTAACACGAAAGAAACTCGAAAACATTGTTGGAAAAACATAACATATTAATATATGCATTATGTGCTGGAAAAAAGGCAATCCGTTTCTCCTAATGATTTTATGCAAATAATTCAAATTCAATAGGACGAAAAGTACAATTAATTACAGTAAATTAAATTCATCGGCAAAATATGGAAAACAGGGCACTTCTAACTTAACACATGCTTAATGTTTGGTATAGGTGTTTTATTTCTTAAAAGGGACAATAGAACACGTCTCAAGGAGTCAATCTCCAAAACAGAGTCTCCTAACTTTCAGTTAAACATCCAGTAGTCGACGCTGCCACATGTGATTATTCCATTTTGTGAGCTTCCTTTCATGGCGGTCATACCTGCTTGTGACGCAATAATTTCTTGGCGTCAAAACTATTTTGACGTCACAATCAAGGCAAGCAATTCGGAACATCAATGGCAGAGATGTATATGTTTGACGAAGGAAGTACTATACTCTCTGTTTCGGAGATTGTCAAGGAGTAGTATTCTATTTTTGTTAAAGGTATTTTAGGTCCTTCAGGTTCAACAATATCCGGTTTCTTACAGAGATTTAACTATGCAAATTCTTAAAAATCTTTTAAAAGTCGTCACTACAAAATACAAAACTAGCAAAGGCCTATTGTAAAAAGGAGAATATCATTAAAAACTTAGAATGTTTGAGCATTGTGAACTTAACACATATGTAAATCATAAAAAATAAAGAGGTATTAATTTCGAGGCGTACGAGAATTCAAGTGACGATAACAGTTGACAAAGAATTTTTAACCAATTGGAAATTTCATAAAAATATGAAGGTCACAATGATAAAATATTCAGAATGGCAAAACATTTCACAAAAACCGAAAAACACACGAAAAACAAAGACACATTTTTGGATGTGCAAGACACAAAAATTAAAAATAGCTTTAAATAATGTCATTTACAGGACAAGGCTTGCGTAGTCAAAGTATGAAAAGTTGTCAAAAATTACAAGGGTACGAACACCATATCCAAACAATAGGAGATCAAATCAAAATCTTTATATTTAGTTTGTCTCCAAAAGAAAAAAATCTTTGTGACTTGATCTACATCGCCGGCATAAGAAAACGTGTATGTATTAAAAGGAAGTCGAAGATACCAAAGGGGCAGACAGAAATCGTAAAGTCAGAAGACAGACAAGACCATGGCCAACAAAATGAAACGAAAGACAAACATAGAACACACAACACTACACTGAA
>JAULBM010334419.1:0-22901 GCA_032357055.1 Geukensia granosissima
GAAGAGAACCTGGTTTTTCTTTATGGCCTACATTCGTGGGTACTGGACTGGTTCCCGTAATTGGGATCCTGTTCCACATTAACACTGGTATTTACTGCTTGTCTGCTAAGCACGCTGCAGAGAGTAACAAAGATTGGTAGGCCCAGTGTCAGAAAAATATGTCTGGGTTAAGTGGCATGTCTTGCTGCCGACTGTTGCTTTCGTGAGCTAGCTCGTTAAAAATCCGGCTCAGCATGTCGGTCTAGTTTAAAGCAGGGTTCATTCATGATCACTCATCATTAATATGCTCTCGTCCTCAATATGCATGAAAAATTTGCCGCTGGACGTTAAGCACAATACAATCAACTGGAATGTACTTGTGACAAACAAGGGAAACTGAAATAGGAAAGTGACATATTGCAATTCTCAGGGGTTAATTAACTGACATGAAGCAGGGATAAAACCGAAATGATAAATCCATTTCAACCGATTATTATAGTGTGTTTTATTGATGTTTTGTCACACCACTATCCCAGGGTAAGGGAGGGTTGAGCGTTCACCAATCAGTTTAACCCCGTCACATATGTCTGTCCCAAGCTAGGAACCTTAGTTCAATAATTGTCGATGTTATTAGTCATTTTTTGTAATTTGTTTACCATTTTTCAATAGATTAGGTCGATTGTCGTGTTTTAGGAATAGTTACACATTTTGTATTTCGGGGCTTTTTACAGCTTCTGTTATGCTATGGTCTATGGCAAAATGTTTACCTGGTCGTATATTTTTCCCATGGTACAATATCTGTATAATCGAGCAAAATTGGCATTAAGAATTTTCACTATAAATTCATATCAGACTTTGAAGAAGCCCTGCCTTGTAAGGTATTATATTTCGATTTGATACATTATATATGGTCATGTTCATTTTAAACATTTTTGAATCATATGAAGTCGAAATATTTCGTAATTAAAAAAATACTGAATATTTCGGATTTCAATGTATTCAAACTTTTAAAATGACTATGAAACAAAACAAAAATAATATTGTATTTCATGGGTTTTACAATTGAATAACATCAATCAAAAAAGATCCCTGCTAATAGGTAAATTCACTTGATTTTCAATTAACAAAAATGATTGATAAACGTACCCACTTAAATGTCTAAGGTGGATTGTATATTATGTCTTAATAGCACAACAAAGATTTAAAAAAGATTTCGAAGATACCAAAGGGGCAGAACAGAAGACAGAAAAGACTGTTGACAAACAAAAAAAAACGAAAGGGAAACATATAGTACGCACAAAACTACACTGTAAACTTAAGCTAGAGTAACACGAATCCTACAGTAGAATCAGGTAGGTACTTCGGAAGAGTAAGCAACTCCTGCTTCACTAGGGGCACCCGTCATGTTACTCAGTAGACAAAGCCTGTGTATAGTTGCATTCGATATAAGTCACAACTGGTAAAGGAACGGATTTGTTGTCACGATAGTTGAAAGAAAATATCCTTGTCACTTTTGATATGGATATTTCGTATCGGTCAACCAAATCATGATGGCGACCGAAATATTTCCGGAGTGACGACTAAATCTCTATATAACTGAAAAATTATCAAGTCAAGGATTTCGTTACCAAAAATTGATTAAAACATTTACTTAATTCGTTAAAAATATAATGATTTGGTATCAAAATTTGGATGTGCTTGTAATCATCTTATGAAACATGGGATATCACTTCCTACTTTTTAAGAGACATGGTAAATAGAGCTAGGAAATTTAAACAAAATCCACATGGTCTCAAAATTCACCTTAAATAAACTTATCCGTAAATGATATCGGTACAACATTATTCTCTAATCTTTAAATAAGGTTTTTATTTGGAACATATATTGACCTTATACGAAACTAAACAGTTTATATTTCTTCTAACAATTTCTACTTCCTGTCTTAAAGTTTAAATTCTACTGTCACTTGATGGGTGGCTGTCTCATGGACAATCATGCCACATCTCCTATTTTTATATTAAAATTCGATATTGGCATTCTCAAAACCAATTCTAATGATATTTAAACACTAAATCCAACAGGACGTGTTTTATTGACACAGTCGTAAAGAAATAATCGGTTTCCTGGTCGGTTGCCTTTGGGTTTATAACTAGCAGACAGCAAGTACTATTTCCAGGTGGATACGTTTGTTGTAGCATGTATTATAAATGAGTTTTAATTGTTTAAGAAATTCGAAGATACCAAAGGGGCAAACAAAACCCGTTAATGATAACTCAGAAGACAGACAAGACTATCAGGGGCGTATTTCAATGTGCACGCAGGTGGTGGGGGGTCTGGGGGTATTACCCCAATCTTTTTACTAGATCAAGAATGGTGCATTCTGACGTGTTTTCATTGGTTAACTGAATACATACACAAGACATTTTTGTGCGAAAAATTTACTCAGAATTATTTACTCAAAATTGTCCAAAATCCGCTCTTCGAGTCTTAGCAGACGCAAACACCTCGTTTACTTTCTCTAAAACAACATTAAAATCGCGATGAATGTGCAACAACGCTAGCGATGATAATTTGTCGTTACTCATGGTAGATCTTAAATGTTTTCAGCCTTCGGAGCACACTAAATGATCGCTCTGCGGTTGGACTTGTTACTGGCATTGTCAACATGATGCTCAAGACAGCATCTACAGAAGGATACAGCACTGGGTTTACGGCATCAAGTGCTTCACACAGCGAGACTGGCAACTGATCGCGAGGTGTTATACACCAGCGTGTACGCCATCGAGCGATCTCCCTACTGAACTGTCAGAACAGTCTGGTATGCTTAAAACAATGTGTCAATTTGTTCTTTGGTTATATTTTCTATAACACGAGGTAGTAAATACTGTGCAAAGAATCGATTTTCTGAAGTTATCAAAGTCCAGTTCCACTATCATATGGTCTATGAACGCATAGTACAACGAAATTTTCCAATACTGCTTTGGCGTTTCTGCAGGATGATTCGCTCTAGTAGTCTGTCGGCCACATCGCCTCGGCATACATTCAGCTTTATCAAAGGGCTCTGATAATTGTGCGTATTTACAGTAGAAACAATAACGGACGTGACATGCATAATTAACGTAACGTCTTTCTGATTTGGACGTTACATGTTGATATTGAATTCTTTTGATAAACTACATATTCCACTTTAAAAACATTTATAATTCATAATATCTATTTATTGCATTATTAGATACCGGTATTCATTCACGCGTTTTTTAATTAAATTTTTTATTATAATTTTTTTTCGGCGCGCTAATGTGCACGCAGTTGCGTGTTGGCGTATAGGGAGCTACGCCACTGACCATGGCCAACAAAATGAAACGAAAGACAAATATAGAACACTACACTGAAAAATAAAGCTTAAGTAACACAAACCCTACAACAACCAGGGTGATTTCAGGTGCTCCGGAATGGTAGGCAACTCCTGCTCCACTAGAGGCATTCGTCGTGTTACTCAGTAGACAAAGCCGGTTTATTGTCACAATCTATGTTAGTCACAACCAGTAAAGGAACGGATTTGACAGTGGGAAGATATTCATTGTCATTTGTGAAATGGATGTTTCGTACCGGTCAACCAAATCATGATAGCGACCAAAATACATCCTCTAATCTTTCCCTGAGAAATCTTTGGCTCAGAAGCTTTCTTGTCAGCTGCAAACCTCTATCAATAAAATCCTGATAGGAAGCACAAGCCCTGGAGTAGAGCATCAACTGAGAAATATACACTTCATATGCAGATGCGGCTAAAATGATGCTTGTTTATTTTCATTATCGATATCAAGTGTTAAATCAATTTTTCAACCTTTTATTATAGTGTGTGTTTATTGCTGTTTTGTCACACCACTGTCTAAGGTTAGGAGAGGTTTGAGCGCTCACCAACCAGCTTAATTAGCCTCACATTTTGTATTTCTGACCTTGAACAGCTTTACTTATAGTATGGACTGATTATTGAAGGACGTAATGAGACCTGTAGAAGTTTAATTCGACTGTCATTTGGTGGATGGCTGTCTCATGGACAATTATGCCACATCTCCTATTTTTTTTATTAAATTTTCCCTTGAGATACCCTTGATTCAGTAGCTTTCTTGTCAGCTGCAATCCTCTATCAAAAGCAAGCAAACGCCCTGGGGTAGCGTATCAACTGAGAAATATCATTTCGTATGTAGGTGCGGCTGGAATGTTGCTAGACTGGAATGGATTGTAAACAATGGGAAAATCAAAGTCGTCTTTCTTGTCGTAAAATTTTATTCTTAACCCACCTTTACTGTCTTCTAGTTTAAGTCAAAATATTAAGCAGACCTTTCTCTTTCTGTAGTATCCTTGATTTCAAGTTCAGTTGGATAGATGCGGTCAACATAGTCACCAAATTTAGAATTATTCATTGAAAGAACTATATCTTTATAACGGAACGTGAAACCAAAAGATTCAGTCAACCTTTTCACTTTTATTCGCAGAAAGCAATGTGTGAAGTCAGCCTTATACGAAAAATCGGCCAGAAGGGGTGCACAGTTGGTGCCCATCTGAATGCCGACAGTCTGTTGAAACTCATGTCCACTAAACATAACAAAAATTTGGTCAATCAAGATATCCAGCATTATACAAATGTCATCTTCAGAGTACTTTATATATGAACCAGAGTGGTTAGTAACAAAATAAGGTTTGTTCCTTCTTAGAACCAAATATTTGTACCTGCGTTTGCTATCTTTTTTTCATAAAAAAAACAACGGTGAATCATAGCTTTTAGTTTTTCTTTGAGTTTTGAATATGGAATAGTGATTAAGTATTTCGTATTTAAACACAAAACTATATTCTCTATTCTATGAAACTATGCACAATTTATATTAATCTGTATTTACAAGACTTTACTATATCTTGAAATTCAAGGCTTGTATTACGTATGGCAGATGTCTTTGATTTTGGATTTGGCATTCTCTGATAATCCATTTAGTATTTCTTCATTTTTTTTCTTTTGATATGTTTGGTTTATTTCATACTGTGAACTATTTTTGGATCTGTGACGAGCTCTTTCTTGTGATTCGAGCACAGCATAATGAAATATTAATTGAACTTCGCTTTATTTGTATATTTTATGTATTAAAACAGACAATCTCATGATAATAATTGTTTTGATGCAAGTTTATCTTTAAATTTGAAGTTTTAAACCTGATAGTACAGGACAGGAAAAACGTATTTTTTCTCCAACAAAGAATTAAATGTTGAGAATCTTGGCAATATCGTTCCTCAAATAAAATTTGATTTATTTCAAAGATTATTATGTTTTCTTCACTTATTATGAAGTTTGCATCATCTGCACCGAAATATTTATTTAGAATTGCATATTGCAGGACGTTCATTTTCAGTGATTTAAATGAGCTGACAGGTAATGTAACAGATATAGCTTTTCTGACAATATTCCTGTACAGACGTACGTACGTACTAAGTACTGAAATTGCGCATCAATAAAGAGAAAACAAAATATGTTAAAACTTCTGATTTATACAGTTGAGGTCCACAAGAAGATAGACAAAGGTTAAAAGAGTGCCACTTGATTCGCTTTCAGAATGGGTTAAAGCTGTTAAATTGGTAATATGAATGGATAAACCTCAGGCAAATCAGTCTAAAGGTATCCCAAATGCTGCTTGGCGATGTCTTTTGTGAATATATATTTGTTCCGTCCATGAAGTACCCATCTATGATGGCATAATTATCGGTTTTGAATTCAATGTTCTGTATTCAATGTCTCATGAACTAGCTGCTGAATCCTTCCTTCAAAAACTACTACACTAACAAAGAAAGAAATGACCGAAAATAATACAAATATAAGTCAGGTCTGTTGGTATTTGATATTTTAATTAAAAGCATGGTTGTAACCTCTATACCTTGTATTTACACATTTATCTGTTCAGACAAATATCGCCCAATTTTAGCTTTATTTGCCTAGTTCCTGAAAACTTTTGTCTCATATAACCTTTATCTTAACATCTTAACATGTGTCAAAACGGGCCAGTAACTATTGTGAGATAAAGTATTTAAGACGTGCTATCAAACAAATATTTATCTTTCTAATATACAGCAAGTATTCCTCGCTCACATTTTTAAGCGAATCTCTCCCTTCTTCTGTAAATAGCAAATATATATATCTTTCAAACCTGAAGACGAAGTGAAAAGCTTCAATCCTTTCATGCTTTCCAGGTAAGTAGTACCAACATAAATATCTTGTCTTTGGTACACAAACTGTTCCATTGCAAAACGGTCTC
Source organism: Geukensia granosissima (assembly GCA_032357055.1). NCBI lineage: Eukaryota > Metazoa > Mollusca > Bivalvia > Mytilida > Mytilidae > Geukensia > Geukensia granosissima. The sequence goes on from JAULBM010334419.1 coordinate 6,279, forward strand.
AGCGTCTTACCGCTCTCAACATCTATACAATTCAAAAAATTCTAACTTAAATATGCATGTCTCTAATTTTGTCCGGTACCTCAAACTCCGCGTCAAAAGAAGATTGAATAAGAAGCAAATAGGTTATTTTTATATAAAGTCTTATTTTATTTTTCAAGTCTTCCAAAAAGTCCTAAAGGTCACATTTCTATTATTATTCGCCACCTGGAAAATTGGAAAATTTTGTCGTTTTCCATTATCACTATTTTAGCTTACAGGATTTGTGAATTTTGTAAAATGAAAAATATTTTGATAAGTTTTATGTCTCTTGGCATATATTTATACGAAAGGTCGGTTAAAATAAGCTTGGCAGTACAAAAAAAAAATCAACACAATTTTTACATGAGCACAGGACAGACACCGACACCTGGATTATTTGTTGCCGGTAAAATAGTTAAATTTCTTTATAAATACCCCTTTCGGATTTTGTTATTGCTTTAAGACAGAACAAACAAAACGTGAGAGACTCAGTTCATGAAACGTACATTAATAAAGGCTAGTCTCTAGCTAGTTTTTTACCACTAAGTTAGTTGGTAATATTTTCATCATTAAGTGTTAAATTTTAAAATTGATGGCTTGTTTTATTTTTATATCCTAAAGTTTTCGCGCGTCAACATTTCGTTTCACACCAATACACATATCAATTTAAAGACCTTTAAAACTGGGTTTTAAGTATATTACTTTATAAATAACGACCTGTTTTATAACCAGTTGAATGATATTTGACATTTATTTAGTTTAGACTAGTGATATTATTTATAAAATCAATTAAAAATTTAATTCGTAATGTGGATGAAATACGAAGCTGGTGATTGAATGGAGAGCGATACATGGATTATATATAAAGTCTTAAAATCTTTACACTGCATGAATATTTAAAATATAACATAGTGGAAATAAAGTGAAAAGGGGCGGACAAATTTTTCGTTACTTTTGATGGTTATTTATGAGAAAAGTTGATCTTTCATTTATATTACTTTAATTTTTTTAAATTAAAATCATTGTAAAAATTAAATAATAATCGTCAGTAAAAGCCAAGAAGAACCATCATAAAAATAAATAAAAGAAAAAGAAACAATGACATATAGGGATGCACCAATTTAACTTACCTACGTGTGGTCATCTTCCCAAATTTTTCGGTCCACTACGATTTACGAATCGCAGTGGACCTACCTTAAACCCTTGATTAGGGAAGATGGTTTATAGTATATATTTTTTTTATTTTCGTCGAATTTTGAAAAAAATGTAAGATTTAAATAGATGAAAATTGATTCAGGGGTTTTCACATGAAATATTTCTGATGAAATGTAAAGAAAAATTTTGTGTTTTGGATGTTCCAAAGTAGATTATTAGATTTCCTCTAATCTGTGACCTGTCCAGGTAAAACATGTCCCTTCATTATGATCCAGAAAAAAAAGATAAGTAACACTGGAGTTTTACTGAATTTCAATCCTTTCCAAGTGGTACAAATCGACAAAATATTCGTGTTATAGGTTTTACTGTATTGTTTATGGTTACACTACACTAAATCTAAAAAAAAGCATAGTGCTAGGAGTAAATAAACAGCAAGGGCTGACTTTAACTTTCAATTAAACTGCTGTAAACAGTCTCACTGCATCAGGTTTAGAATGTGAAATAAAGAAATGTGTAAGAAGGAAAATAATTCCAAATTTATTGAAATTGGTGACATAATTTGTTTTCTACGAAAATCCAAAGGCAGGCTAATATTTTGTCAAATTTGACCTTTTGAACATGCTTGAACTGACGGGTCAAGAGGTCAAGAGGTCAATCAGCTGAAAATGTCTTAAATTTCATTAAACCTTCCGTGCCGTTTTGATATGTTGTGCCTGGGTTATGGCACTTTCAGAAAAAATAGGTGTTACTGAAACTGAACTTCAGATAAAACTTTTATTAGCAAAAATTTTATAATGGCCGCCTATTGAGTGTGAATTACTCTAGTTTAGCCTAAAGCATTAGCAAATGTCTTCTCGATCCAGAGTAATTTAATTAGAATCAGACCAGTTTAATAATAAAATATTTTTCCCGATTTAGATCCAAATATTGGTAAATATGTTTGCCATATTTTTTTCAACCAAACAAAGGTTAGCCAAAGCTTTCGAAAAGATTTTTGAATGGGAAATAGCTGTATAAAGGGTGGAAAAATGTTCTGATGCTACTGCAAGTGGAAAGAGGCCTTAATTTGAGGCATTATAACAGATCTGGGGATTTTTTAGAATCCACATTTGACTCATGCAACTCTTGAATCGGTTCTTTCACAGAAGATGTTATGTTTGAGCACCAACGTGAGCATCTCAGTCAAACATTCTGTTGGGGTGTTTTCACCGCGCGCTTATCCCAGACTTCCTTACGAGCTGTAATGCCGTCTTCGTGCGGGATATTGTTGAACAAGGAAGTGACATCCATGGACACTAAGATTGTTTTCAGGAAGAGGATTCATTTCTTCCATTTTTTGTAAATAGTCTGTGGTGTCCTTGATATAAGAGGGAAGCTGTTCAACGTACGGTTTTAGATAGAAGTCAATAAATTCTGACAATTTTTCGGTTGGGTGGTCTTCCAGGGTTGTTTTCTTTGTGAATATTTGGCAAGAGATAAAATCTGCCAGGTTTCGCGTCCTCTGGTATTAAATATTGTAATGTTTTTTTGTCAATGTATCCCAGGGAATGCATGTTGTTAAGACTTTCATTTATTTTCTTTGTAAATTGATCAGTTGGGTCAGATTGAAGTTTAATGTAAAATCGTGAATCCTACAGTTGTCGTTGAGCTTCTCTAATGTAGTTTTCGGTGTCCATCACGACAACTGCGCTTCCCTTGTCTGCTTGTCTTATAATAATACTGTCTTTGTTGCGCAGGGTGTGGATGTCACTTCCTTGTACACCAATATCCCGCACGAAGCCAACATTACAGCTTGTCAGGAAGTCTGGGATAAGCGCGCGGTGAAAACACCCCAAACAGAATGTTTGACTGAGATGCTCACGTTGGTGCTCAAACATAACAACTTTACGTTCAACAGAGAACACTACCTGCAAACAAACTTGACGGCAATGGGAACAAAAATGGCGCCGTCCTATGTGAACATTTTTATGGGCAGGTTAGAAAAACAATTACTTGAAACATCAATTGAAAAACCCTTATCATGGTACAGGTTTATTGATGACGTCGATATGAAGTGGATTGAAACCGAAGAAAATCTCGATAATTTTATAATCCACGCAAACAGTGCGCTCTTAGGATTAAATGTATATGTTCCACCCAAAAGAATACAAAATACGTCTAGGACAACTTTGCAGTCGCTTAAAGAAAAGGGGATGCAAACACCAAGACATTAGAAACAGTTTTAACAGGGCAGAAAAAAATATTCAGAAATAAACTGCTGCAATATAAAGAAAAAAACAAACAAAGTAGGGTACCATGTGTTCTCTGTTTCCATCCACATCATTCGTCGAACATCATTCGTGAGCATTGGAAAGCAGTCGAGAATAATACAAAACTATCCAAAATGTTTCCCGATCCTCCTGTTATGGCATTTTGGAAGCCAAACAGTCAAAAAAACCTCCTTGTGAGAGCGGAGATATCACACCCAGTTACAACAACTGGTGAATGCCGTTCATGTGGAGACAAACGCTGTAAAACCTGCAAGCAACTGCAGCATACACCAACATTTACAAGCAAGAAAACAGGCAGGACCTACAACATCTTTTGCAACGTCAGTTGCAAAATTTCCAACGTTATTTATCTATATGTTGGAATGTTCTGTCTGGTCTTCAATATGTTGGGGAATCTATACAGTCCTTTCACAAACGCATGAACGGCCATTGAAGTGCTATTTAAAAGAAACCCCTCTTACCAGTAAGCCAACATTGGCCACAAACCAACTGACTTCGACAGGATGAAAGTCACAATTCTTGAACATAAAGCCATTTGGACAGAGGAGCAAAGAAGGAGTAGAGAAAAATTTTGGATCAAGGAAATGAAAACCTTACATTCCAGGGTATAAACAAAAAAACAACAATAACTATACGATATACTGTCCCGATTAAATGTCTCTACATAATAAATATATAATTGCTTAATATTCAATTGGAATTTAAACTCACAAGATTCACTTAAGGATTGTGTGAATCGTACGATAATCTACATGTATCTGAGTGAAGTTTACCTTGCACAGGTAAACTTATATCAAGTGTCACTTTCTTACTCTACCTTGAAGTGAACACATCGTTACATTGAAAAAGAACGTCGGTCGTTCGAAAAATTTGTACTTGTAATAATTTTATAGTGGTATTCTATATTCTAGTGACCTTTTATCTTCACTATTTCTACATTTAAGTGAATGTCCACCTTCGTTTTTTCAACTTGGTGTTGTTTTGCGAGTTCATAGACTTATATATTATTTTCTTCTCTGCGCTGTATCGTTATGTTTAGCGATCCAACACTTAGAAAGTTTGTTTGTTTGCTATTATCTTAGACTTATAAATATAATCCGGGGCCCATAAAAATCGAGAATAGACTTATGTGACCCGGAAGAGTAAGCTGCTTCTTTAAAGAAACCCGCCGCATTTTCCAATCCGTTATTTGTCCTTATAGGGTAAAAGGTGTCATGTGATTACAAACAAGGCGGATCAAACGAACAGTGTTTTTTGTTTACTCCTCCACATAAAAGAAAAAGATTGTGTAGTCGACCGAAAAATTTCTGAAGGGATGAGTTTATCCGAGGAGCAACATATCCTTGCCTGAGCTGTTTTTGTGTCAACGCCCGAGTTCTGTCTAGAAAAGTTGCCGAAAAAAATGTTAACGTTATTTTTTAACATTCATAATATTAACTCCATAGGACAACATAACTTTTTTATTTTCCACGACCTTGACCTTTTTAGCACAATTTGCAACTGCAACACTACTGAAACCTACCTATTTCTTGATGAATTTATTGAATGTATTCAACTAATGATAACATTGGCGATAAAACAGAAATCCCTTCATCATTTATCTGACAAACTTAATTGACATTATAAAAATTTCTGTCTACTGATTTTTATTCCGAAATGTTAAATACCAAAAGAAATGGACAATACCTTGACATAGTACAAAAACAGACCAAAATACTTCCTCAGTCACTTTCTCAGTCACTTAACCATTTCGTGTTAAAGAGTTCCAACAGAGTTCATTTACCTGACAGGTACACAAGTCTGTACACATAAATTTAAACATATCAGATGCATACCTTAGAACAGTGTGATCGACCTTTGCATGTACATATCTGCTCCTGAAGAAAATCTGATGACATAGGACCGTTAAAGAGTTAAAATATTGTTCTTTCATCATTCTTTTGTCGTAAAGACATGAGGCGACATCTACTGCTTTGTCTATATCTGAGTCAGTCAGTTAATGTTTATTTCCGTGGCGATTACTACATTCTTGAAAATATTTATGAACTGACTTTTTCCCGAACATGCAAGACGTTGTGTCCGATCAGTGCATAAGCTGCAGGGATGCTGTTACAAATGTCTGGCGACTAAGAATTACATTCTCGTGAACGGGAATAGTTTTTCACCTTTCGTACTGGTAATTGTGCCTGTTTCGAACCAAACGTCTTTTATGTTGGACATTTTAGCGAAGCAGTGGACAAGTAAAACCAGAATACATGTATCTTTATCACTGATTCTACCATTTAATTGCTTTTCATGAAAGAGTTAATCAGCATATAATACATGTAAAATCATTATTGTATCCGCCTTGTAGAAGTTAAAATTCTACTGTCACTTTGTGGGTGGCTGTCTCATGGACAATCATGCCACATCTCTTATTTTATATTCTTTGAGATGAAAACAAATCTACACAATCAGTCACACTTGAATTTGAAAAAGCGTCAGCAATACAACTGTACAAATGCCTGTTAGTCATAAAAGTACTCTTTTATGTCTGTAAAATTCTAAGATGTACTCGCCTAAAAAACCTCTTAAAATAAGGAAGTAACCAACTTTCAATAATTTGGAAAAAAAACTATTGCAGCAGTAATTGACTTTGACCGGCGGTTTCTCTCAGCACATTCGATAGAATTTTGAATGACATTCTACAATCAAGGCGTCTGGCTGAAAACACACTAATTGCTGCTTTATGTTAGCTTAGGCCAAGTCGCCAATTGTTTTACCTTGCCTTATTTCATGATCAGCAATTGAAACAATGCAATCCCGTCTGTAATGATGGTTGTTAAGACGTTCTCTAAAAAAACTGTATGCATGAACTTAAATGCTTCGTTCTCCTGAGGACGTGCAAGATCTGCTTTACAATTCATTTCATCGTGAATCAAAGAAGGAGGAATTGGTGCAACTGGATAAGACAGGACCATTTCAACTGTTTCATCGTCTCAAGAGGAATCTAGAAGCAGAGCTCTATGAAATATAACCTCTGGATTGATACATTCTTTGATAATATTTCCAGATTTACATCTAAGATTTTCTGATTTTGTCATATCTTTCAACTCTATATACAGACAGCCTGTATTCTATCATTTGTATTGTGCTGTGCTGCTAAAGATAATGTTTTATTGGATCTGGCCTTATGACCATAATAAGTTTGCAGTTGCGCTTGAAAGCGACATGTTGAATTGCTTGTGGCAAAAATTTAATGAACTTTTCAATTAAAGTTGACAACAGAACACCCTCTTTGTTGAGCATTAGATCGTCATGGATGAGGGATATCAATTCCTTAAGTACTGATTCATTATGAGAATTTTCTGAGTTCACCAACGCATCGCTTTAAGTGGCTGTCAGCAGATATTGTTGTATACAAATTGAATGATAAAGATCATTTTCTAGGAATTGTTCTTGTAACACACAGTGCTCGAGAGCAGAGTCCACATTCTGTTTTGTTGCTTCTAACATACTTCGTGCCCGTTCCTTTGTCACTACTTTATGCTTTTTTATGCGTTTTGTAGCAACAGAATATGCTTGTACTCCAATCGGAACGCTTTACAACTGTAGGAGTACAAACATGTTAAGAGGAGAATTCTTGTCCAGCACAAGATTGTTCACTACTTTTAACTTTCACAGACGGCTTTAGATTGTGCTTGATAGTATAATTATTAAAGCAAGATTTTGCTATCATGATATGATATTTCACTGTAGTAGAATCAAATTTAAGGCCCGGCAAATGTGACATTTTTCAAATAAGTCTGATATAAAAGTCATCGTCAATTTGTTGAAAGTGCCATATAGAAAATGTCATTTCCTTTAAAAGACATACTCAATAAGCTGCAAAGACATACTCAATAAGCTGCTGTTACTGTTCTGACAGATAATGCAATTATGCCAAAACAAAACTGAACTCTTTTAGCACTCTATGAACTATGTTTCACAGGACATCTGCGACATTATCCGCACTTATATTAACAGGACACCGGAATGATTATTAAAGTCAAAAGTAAACGTTTAGACGACATCAATGCGAACTGAAACCCCCAAAATCCTAAACAACACAAATTTTCGAGAAAAAAAAATTACCAAAATGATATAATAAAGCAGATTCAATAACTATTCACAGCAATACGAGTTAAATAAACAATGTAATAGTTCCATTAAGGTTATTGTTCCAAATCAACACGGAGTAAGTTATTTCCGGGATTTTCACCGAATACTAGCTTAAGTACATTAAGAGAAATCAAAAGCAATATCATTAAAAGTTTTGATCCATTTTACATGAAATCGTAAAAGTGTATACTTTATTCTATCGTTTAATAAATCGTAAAGCAATTTCTAAAAAATATAATTAAAGAGTTTTTGTAATTAATAAGCGAAATAAGGCGCATCATTTTTGCGCCACATTATACCTAAAAAAATTGACAAAAATTAGTACTTTTAATAAGATATAGAAGCATAACAAACTAGTCTTTCGTGTAATTGTATTTCATTATAAAGTTACTCTGTAGGTGTTATGATATAACAAGTTATGTATATAAGATAGATTTCTCTTGTTTGATCCCTTCCTGTAAAATTCAAGATAATTATGAAGATTTCTGGCGATACGAATTGATGACGACCTCCTTTAAAATAGTTTAGAAATAAGCGACAAAACATTTTAAAAAGTTTTTAGGTTTGTGTTATTTGTGTTCATTAATCTCCTTAAATACGCGACTTTCTGTCGTCCGCCGCCCGACCATTCATATCGGTAACTTGGAAAAATGTTTTGTGGAGCTTTTGGTAGATCCTGTGGCAGTGTTGTGACAAAACGGCATTCAAACAAACTTTAAAAACCAACTGCATAAGACTTAAGTCGATACATAGTACCCAGACATTAAGATATAAAACAAGAGATAAAAAGATGCACAGACCTCGACAAAGTACTCTTTCTGACGGCTAGTTAAAAATCCAGAGTTGATAACAAATAAGTTTCTCACAAACTACGACATCAATTAAATACAAGACTACGACATCAATTAAATACAAGGCCGGTTGGGTTTGGTGTAAAATATTATTAATAGCTCAAGAAAACAAGGTTTTGTGCAAGTTCAAAAATTAAAAAGAATATTGACAGCATGTAGGACAAAAATTATCCCGAAGAATGACTGAAACAGAAAGGTTTTGATGTAGAGTCTATGTAAAAACCAAGGAAGACAATATTTAAAGATCTTAAATAGTATTATAAAATAACTTTACTTTTTTATTTTACTTTACTCTTTAAAGGTCAATACTTGTATCTTGGATTAGTTTATATTGTATTTGTTTTTGGTTTTCAGTATCGATCTCCCCCATGAAAACCAATAAGCACTTTTAAACTCCCAGTTCAGTTTGACTACTAAAGTCTAAAAATGTGGCTTTTTGAAATGTAAAATATGCCATAAAATTGCTACATTGCAGGATTTTAACCAAAATCCCAGACCCCCGGCCGTGAAGGTCGCTTCGAGAGGTGATCGAGCACCCCTTTCTGGCAACGGACATGTTCATAATAAGCAAGGTGATGTTAATACTAACACGCAGTGATAAACCATTTTGAAAAGAATAATCGAAAACAGCAACATTTTCAATTTTTAAAATATCAAAATTTAAAATAAAAAAGTTCTTCGTTTTTGTAATTACTTCTTTCTACTTTATGAATACATGTATGATGCGACAGTACCCTGAAAGGCAAATTCGTGATACAATTTAATGAGGATATATCGTACATGTAGTAATGAGAAAGAACTTGCTATACTTCTCTTTTCTGAAATTAACATTAAGAACAAAATTAGACAAAAGATTCGAAAACATGGAATGTCAAAATGACAAAATCGGGAAAACAAAATATGGGGGAACAAGGACATTGATGAATAAGACTTATTACACAAGTTTGCCATATTTTGTGCTGGCTTACGAATAAATTAAATACAAATATATTGCTCTTCTCTCGAATTCATAATTTATATAATATATTAATTCTGGTTTTAGCCATCAAATGGACGTATTCGATTATACTTTTTTTTTCATAATTTTAATATAAAGGTTTACCATTGTTCAAAATATTTAGTGAATTTGATTGCTATATGTAAATTTCAAAGATTAACCTGACAAAAACAAAAGGTTTGCATCAAACTTGCCAGAGTTGAGCAGTTTAGTGCTCCAAGTGACTATATGCTCCGGCATTTTCCTGTGTGCCAAATGTCAATCAAATACGAATTGTATGCCAAAGTGAGACAGAACAAGAACTGTGTGTCAGAAGATTGCCATAATTGGATACGTTGTGCAAAATAAGCCAGAAAAAAGCCTCATCTTACGTGTGACAATAAGTTTTAATTCTAAATTCATCTCAATAGCATTAGAAGATCGAAATCTAAACATTTAAAAATGGACTACTCATATATCCAATCAAACCGAAATAGGTGCCATATCCAGTGTGAAGTTCATCTACCTATGAACATAAAGGAATGTAGCCTTATTCGTTATTTCAGAATTTAGAATTAAATTATTCCTGCAACATTCTGTAAAATAATATGTGATAAATTCAAACCAGACCTCTGGTCAACCAGCAGATGTATATACTCGGTGATTTCATAATACAGGTTTACCAACGTTAAAAACGACGGATGCCACTAGTGGAGCAGGATTGGCTTACCCTTCCGAGGCAACTGAACTCATCCTGTTTTTGTAGGGTTGGTGTTACTCCAGCTTTAGTTTTTAGTGTATTGTGCCACACCTATGTTTGTCTTTCGTTCCATTTTGTTTGCCATGGTCTCGTGTGTCTTCTGACTTGACGATTTCTGTCTGACCCTTTGGTATCTTCGAACTCCTATATCTTAATGGAATTAAAATTTTCCCAGGAGAAACTGAAATTTCTGATGGCAAATAAAATTCCTCTTCACAATTACATGATTCCAATGAAAATTTACAATTGGAATGCTTATCTTTAATTGTACCTGTAGTAACTGAAACGCTGCATTTTACTATATCAAGTAACATATTTTTAGCCGGGTTCCCTTCAAAAGACAAACAAATTTCTAAATATTCATCATACTTTTTGAGCTCAGGTTTTAGGAGAGCTTCATTGGGAATTCCAAATTTAAGTTAGAGTGACTTTTAATGTTTAAAAGTTTATTTTTATTGCGCGACACTTATCATAATTGTTTTTAATTGGCGATTTCCTTTCTTGATGTATCTGTGTAATTAAATGCAACCCATTTCCGACAAGACTGGTTATTTGAAAATAATGTGATTTTTTTCTTTTATAAAACTTATCACTGACGCCAAAGATTAAAACTATAAAAACTATATTTAAGAATTATTACACTGAAAATGTTAAAAACAGAATGCCTTTGAACACAAACACTACACTGAAAACTAAAAAGCTGGAATTACACGAACCCTTAAAACCCAGGGTGATTTCAGGTGCTCCGGAAAGGTAAGCAAGTCCTGCTCCACTAGTAGCACCCATCGTGTTACTCAGTAGTCAAAGCTGGTGAATAGTCACAATCGATGTTACTCACAACCGGTGTACAAACGAATTTGTATTCATAACTGTCGGAAGATATCCATTGTCATCTGTGAAATAGATATTTCGTACAGGTCAAGCAAATCATGATGGAGACCGAAAAACATTCCCCGAGAAAGCCTTAGCTCATTAGCTTTCTATTCAGCTGCAACCCTCTATCAGTAAAATCCTTATAGGAAACACAAGCCCTGGAGTAGCGTATGAATTGAGAGATATACATTTCGTATGCAAATGTGACTGGAATGTTGCTAGAAATTCAAAGTCGTAAAGTTTTGTTCTAAACCCGCCCTTACTGTTAATTTCTAGGTGTAAGTCTAGGTTAGAAGCAGACCTTTCTGTTTCTGTAGTACATTTATCTTTGATTTCAAGTTCAATGGGATACCAAAAGTCAACTTTTTCTCTTTTCTTTGTAGGAGGCTCTGTATTAAGCTTCACACGAATAAAGGAATAAATCGGCCACAAGGGGTGCAAAGTTGTTCCCCATTTGAATTCCGACAGTCCGTTGAAACACACGGCCGACAATGTACTGTGATTTACAAACAAAACAATGTTATTAGGAGCTCTATCGGTGGGAACGACAACATATTTGTCATGTAGTTCAGAAAGATGTCTGGTAACACTCGGATCTTCGAAGACCGATTTCGCGTGTATATTCATTGATCTTTTTAACTTGTGAATTCGTACTTGTATCAACGACCGCACAGCCTTCACACATTCGGAAAGGGTATCTAGTTTCTCTTCTTCGCCCTTCGCCAACTGTCTAGCATAATCCTCTACATAATCCATAAGGATCTTGAAATTGAACTTCCAGTTTATATTTAGCTCTCAACTGAAAATTCACATTATCGGAAGATTCAACTTGCCGTGAGATTTACAAGCGACAATTTTTATCGGACATTTTACTTTCGCACTTCTATTTTAACTTCAAACCGGTTTTCGCGTGAGATATTCTACAAAATAAAACCAAATTTGTTTCAAATAAATTAATTTTACATTTATCTGCAGCAGAATCGTTTTATTTCTATTTGCCGAGGACTTTTTTATGTTATGGGCTAAACGAATGTTTTATGTCAATGTATTAGTTTGTTCATTAGATTACGTTTCATGAGCTTCATGGATAATAGGTCTGGTTTTCTATTTTACATTTTATTTCTATAGATATCTATAAATCAATAAACTTATTATTTTAAATTTTGACCAGATTAGTCGTTTCTACTTAAATGAAAAGAAATTGTTGGTGAATTTTCATTGCATAATAAAAAAAATAGCTGTTACAATAACAGGCGTAAAAATATTTACACTGTACACATCAAAGAGTTCCTACTCTGAAAACGATTCATCGATTCAAAATTGAGGGTTTTTGCCTGTGTTTTCAAACTTGTTTTTCCTTTTTGCCTTTCAGTTTTAAACCTCTGAACACAGTTTATGTAAGTAGTCCTAAATGTTGATTCCATCAAAAAACCTAAGACAAATATTTTGAAATCATTGAATAAATTATGCTTAACGTCTAGTGGCAAATATTTCATGCTTATTCCGGACAACAACAAGGCACCAAATAATATATATCATAAATGGGTTGGGGTGGGGTTAGACCTGAAATAGAATGAAAAATTTTTACCGTTTTGATAGGAGCGGTATAATTAGTCTTAACAGCAGGCCATAGACTAACCACTCATTATTTACATATTTAAAGGGTTCTTTAAAGTGCAAAGTGGTATTCTTCAAAAAACGGTGACGTACCCATCCTATATGGTTTAAAACAATATTCATTCCGCTTAACCAATGGACGCCCTTCTAAAGGGTTGTACCTCTGGCGGAGTAACCAGGTAGACTATTTCCAAACTTAGGTTACCTTCGGATTAATAAAAACCCGTTTCAATTGAAACTTCACATTTGTAATCCTTATATGGTTAGGAATAAAGGATCATGTTAAGGACTGGTTTTGTCACACCGAGAATCTAATACAGAGGCCCCTCGGAGCTGTAATCGCTTAACTTGATAATGATAGTTTCAATTCATTCAACCATTTTCCAGAAGAAGACTTTGAATTTCCCCATAAGGGTCCTATGTTAAACTAAAGATCATCGTTGGCGTCTGTTCTGTCTTTTAAATATCATGGGTGACAATGGATTGACACCAAACGTATAATACTCGGTCAGCATCTTGTAAGTAACATTGAACCATGTTTGGTTTCAATTCATTCAGCTGTTGTCCAGAAAATTTGAAAATGTAAATTGCTGAAAACGACGGACGACAGACGGAAGACGGACGTGAAGTGATAGAAAAAGTTCAAATGAGCTTTTAGGCCAGTGAGCTAAAACTTTGACTTTTTTCGTACATCAAGACTTTGGAACTTCAATTCATACAAGTGGGAAAACGTGTGTGTGATGTTCAAACAGTATATTTTCTTTATCATTCAAATGTTTATCGCCTTTAACAATTTAATTTAAGGTAAAACTTAAAGTAAGCAATAATGGTTTAAATGATAAAAATGTATAAATGCTGAAAAAGCAACATCATGTCTATTCAAACAATATATGCTACGCAAAGACACGACACAAAAACCAACGTGCATTTATTTAGCATATAATAAAATATATAAAATTTGCGTTCATGTCTAGCAACATTCAAGCTTCACCTGCATAACTGTCATCACTTCGGAAATTTCGCGGTCGGCACCATGCTTCCACCGGCTTTGTCTATTGAGTAACACGACTGCCACTAGTTGAGCAGGAGTTGCTTCCCTTATGAGGCACCTCAACGCACCCTAGCTTTTGTAGGGTTCGTTGTTTAACTTTAGTTTAAACATTTCAGTGTAGTGTTATGCATACAATGTTTTTCTTCCGTATCTTGTTGTTTCTCTTCTTATTTAACTGTTTCTGTTTCATCTTTGGTATCTTTTTCCAATCGATTGGTGCTAATGCTACTGCATAAAAGTGACTCCTTGAAATGTTCATATAGTATATCAAAACACAATATCTTTTTAAAAAAACATCTAGCCAAGAATCGAGTCGAAAAGCAAAATTAGAGTTTCAAAAATAATGATATCAGGTTAATTTAAAGACACCGTAAACTGATATTGGTATTTGTCAACAGAGAACACAAACATGACGGAATTTTAATTTGTACCTTTTTAAGAAATTACATAAAAATTTGTCATTTATATCACACTAACCAAATATATAAAATGCTTTGATAATAATTTTTGGTCTAAGTGCTTCAACAAACAAAATCTGTACGTTGTATAATTTGCCGAGATGCCCACTGAACGTTGGATTAATCAATGACAAAAAGATCACTGATATAGCTTAGATAAACTTGTTTACAAGGTTTGGAGGGAATTGATATATTAATTTTACATACAATGTTTATAAAAGTATGTTCCACTGAGCTAATTCTCACCTTTTATAAAATTTTAAAAAATCCGTTGGGGGAATCTTCATCATTCTTATAAAACTCTACAGAGAAATAACCCCAGCAACTTTGTATATTTCGCAATTTTATAAAGACTTTATTTGACGTTTTCCGTAATACCACTTTTTGCTAGCATAGATAGATGAAAAATAATTGTCGAACCTTAACTATTTGTTATAGCCATTTGGTCAAACAATTGCATTGTATATATAATGCTTCAGCAATGAGAAATTTCGATATCGTTGATGTCAAAGTTACCCTGAATACATGTAACTAATATAAGACTCTAAGGGCCCGAAACGTTAGAGCATATGCAACATTATCGGTCCAGTGTGAAACCTTAAGAAAGTGCCAAATAAACGTTCTGTCAGGAAATTGAAAAAATACACTAGCGGAGATTGAAATAATTAAGACCTTTTCAGTTTTTAAAGCCAATATCATCCTATAATTTAATGAGCGTTCAGGTAAATTTTTCTGCATTCAGCTTTGTTAACAATATGTCATAGTGTTCCTAGACCATTTATATTTTACATACCATTGAAAGAATATTGTTATCCCACATCTTTTGCATGACTTCATCTTTTACGTATGAATGAAAACATTGAGATGTTTGCTTCAAGTTTAGTCTTCCATCTTCCAGTGATTATAATACTTTGATACATTGAATTAAATCATATCTTAAAAAACTGCATTCCCCGTAACTTTTGCACGGTGCCGACCCCTCGTTTGTCCATGGTTATATATGTGAGATTTTTGTCAAACAATAAGATCAGTAAACCGTCTTGTTAATCAGTTGCATCTGTTTGAGTGAAGCTTAGCAAATCTTAATAAATTTTATAACAGACAAAACCATTTTGCGGCTTTTTCCCTCAACCATACATAAGCCATAACATTATACGGAGTTTTAATTAGTAAACTATTTGAAAGTTGATAAAAACTCGTGGTATCTTTATAGTCCACTCATCTTCTGTTCTTTGTGGGGCAAACATATTAATTTTTATATATGTTTGGTATAAAAATGGGAGTTGTGTCATGATTGTCCATGAGATAGCAACCCACTAAAAACAGCCGAAATATAACTTTTACAGGTCTTATTAGTATGGCCTTCAATAATAAACTGAAGTTCATATTACGAAAGCTGTAAAAGACCCCCCTTCCAAAAACCAAACTATTTATTGCACATGTAATCGACCTAATCTATTGACAATATAATCCGAATATAATAAGTTGCTATGTAAACAACGAAAACTACTGAACTACAGGTTCAGGTCCTAGCTTGGGGCAGGCACAGAAAGTATGTGGCGGGATTTAACCAGTTTATGAGCGCTCAACCCCCTGTAACCAGGAATAGTGTTGTGCAAAAAGGGCAAATATTCGATTGTATACAGCCCAACCTTGAATACTCACCTGATGTTGTTACCTAATCCACATATATTTGATATGTTTCATATATATATATAATCTATAACATATTTTGTTATATTACATCCTTAGTATAACTACACCTTTATCCGTCTTCCTGGGTCATGTTTAAGTGCTCACATTAAATATGTTGGATTTAATTTAAGGTGACTATGGTCTTGGGTCCCTGATCTGGGTTGATGAATACGATCAGGACAACTGGTCTACCAGTAGATGTATCGACAAAGAGCTTTTAAAATATAGGTTTACCAAAAGTAAACGCCTTAGTCTTCAGTTTAATAATTTTTAAATTGGCATAATATATAAAAATATATCTCTATTTTTCTTACCTTTGGCGTCTGTTATAAATTTTACAGAAGAAAAAATGCATATTATTTCCAACAAACAAGTCATTTTTCATTCTAGTATAAGACATAAATTCCTTTTTATAACACAGATACATAGAGGAAGGAAATGGCCAATCAAAACAATTATCAGAGTGTAGCGTAATAAACATAAACACTCAAACATATAAGTCAATCTAACTTTAAGATGTCCAAAATGTAAAGTGCATGATCTTTAAAACCCGTGTCTAAAATTGATAAATTGTTAGACGTTGCAAGAATGTTCTGTGACTTCTTTTTCCTGACTTAATACTGGAGTATGGTCATAATGGCAGTCCTCATCATTCCCTTTGTCGTCGGATTTCACAGATACTAAATTAAACGTTGATGTGTGGTCATAAACGGTTTCATCTGCGTTTTTTATGGCTGCCATGGTGTCATAGTTGCTGAT
>JAULBM010334420.1:0-12867 GCA_032357055.1 Geukensia granosissima
TGGTAACTAAGATTACATTAAAACATAGTATTATTGACCATTTCATTGAAAACCATTAGCTAAGATCAATGGCAAGGTGTGTTATTGTAATATTTTTTGAGGAAATAAAGGGATAGTTTTGCTATTTCATTTTTTTGCTTTGCAATATCAGCTACAGAATATTCTGAATTATACGAAGCAATTTTTTTAAATTATATTTCAATCCCTAGTTATAGCAAGATTTTTTTTCAGTACTGTGTCTATTTGGACGGTCGAATTATACCCGCTACAAGAATCTGCAAAATTCAAGTGACACCCATGTTATTAATATACCCTTTTCCATTTTGATCAGTCTCTCAACTTCTGAAACGGTATTCATCAGCTTATCACCAACTGTATCTTTGATTCTCGTTTTTGTTGAAACAATTTCTGAAAAAGAAAACTCAAAAATAAAGTTTCTAAATAAATGATAGCAGTTAGATGTTAGTAAATTTGACACCCTTTACAATGATACATCATTCGATTGATCGGCCTCTATAGTAATTTTGACAAATTGTTAGTTTATTTAATTCTAATATAGGAACTTTATATGGTGAACAGTATGTTCTAAAATGCTTACCCTTCCGGAGCACCTGATCCTACTCCTGTTTTGATAGTAGTTCGTTTAGTCCAAGCTTTTTGTCTACTTTGTTTTTCGTTTTATCTTTTAGTCTGTTTCGGGTTTTTCGTCTCTCTTTGGGCCGTGCACTTTTAATCTTGATCTATCCCATGCTTATGCTACACGGACTCCAAACTTCACTCACCTTTTTCAGCATCTGCTGTATATTGACGTAATTCCTCCCTATTTCTACGAATTGTAGACAATTCCACCACATCCATTTTTGACATCATTTTCAAAAGGTGATCTGTTGCTGACTTTTCGTCAACAGCTTTGTCAGTTCCTGGTGATGCTGTTAAACCTACAATCTTAACCAAAATATTTTGAAAACCATTGTTTATACTGATTGCATTTGCAATGCGGATGATGTGTTTTTAAGAATGCAGAACTGCTTTCTCTTTCGGACCATCTGATTTAAACCCTGATTTTTGGTAGGCTGCAAATTGCTCATATGTATACGCTCTCTTATCCTTTTATGAAAAAAATAGGAGATGCGGCATGATTGTTTTTGAGACAGCCATCCATCAAATGACAGTCGAATTTAAACTTCTAAATGTTTCATTACGGCCTTTAATAACGAACCAAAATCCATACCATAACGAAGCTGTAAAAGGCTCCGAAATACAAAATGTGAAAAGATACATAAAACACGACAATCGACCTAATCTAATGAAAAAATGGTGAACATATAACAATAAATGACTAATTAAACAACGACAACCACTAGAATTTATGACAGGCACATTATTTATGTTAAACTGGCTGGTGAGCGCTCAACACACACCCTAACCTGGGACAGTGGTTTGACAAAACAGCAATGAAAACAGACTATAAAAATCGGTTGAAATCGATTTAAAACTTGCGATAAATACT
Organism: Geukensia granosissima; assembly: GCA_032357055.1. Taxonomy (NCBI): domain Eukaryota; kingdom Metazoa; phylum Mollusca; class Bivalvia; order Mytilida; family Mytilidae; genus Geukensia; species Geukensia granosissima. The sequence continues at coordinate 1,511 of JAULBM010334420.1, forward strand.
GAAAAATATCCAAAAAAAAAAAAAAACAAGTAAATCTAATACATAATACAAAGAAAAGATCGACATGGAAAGAGTACTAGCAATTGCTTCTGCCAATTCAAAACCCAAATGCAACCGATCGATAAAGAAACAAAGTTTTCCTTTGTCAATAAAATTAATGTTTAAATATCTTTAGAAATCAAAGAAAACATTTGTTGTGCAAATGGCAATATAATATTTTATAGACAGAAAGTAGAAAATATAAACTGTTTAGTTCCATATTAAGCTATTAACAAGAAAGTCAGTATTAGTACCGATAAAAACCATATTTGAAGATCTAACAGATTGTTGTGACGATATTCTTTACGAATAAGTTTATTAAGATCAACTTTAAGACCAAGTGGATTTTGTTTAAATTTCAGAGCTTTCTTTACCATGTTTCTGTAAAAGATGGAATGTGATATCCTATGTTTTATAAGATAGTTACAAGTACATTCAAATTTGGATACCAAATCTTTATATTTATGAAAAAATTTAATAAATGATTTAATCAACTCTTGGTAATGAAATCCTTGACTTAATAATTTGTCAATCATACAGAGATTGTGATCATTAAATCTGAAACTTTGCAACAAACACGGGCATAACGAACAAGCTGAGAAATATATAAATCGCATGAAGGAGCCACAGGAACGTCAAGGAAGGGGAAATTAACAATTGGGAATAAGAAATCGCCCCTCTTGTCGTAAATTTTAGTGAAAATATTACCTTGAGAAATATACACATCATAGACCAGAAATTGCCATTTGAGTCTATTGTTATTAGCTTTATTCAAAGTTAATTCTGTTGGATGAATTTCTGTAGTGTATTTGTAAAATTCTGAATTATTAACGGAGAAGGTAATAAGTCTCCTCACAGGCCCATTAAATGTATCTTTCATATTTGACCTTTTTGTGAGAGAAACATGACCTTTTTTCACTACAGAAAATATGATAATTTTCTGTTTGTTAAGATAATGTGGAAGTGTAGTATAAAGAGAAGAAAAATCATTACTATCAACAGTTTCAAAAAGTTTTCCCAAAGCCCGTAATTTATCCAAAACTTCCAGTGAATTTTTAATACTCCAAAAATAGTTTATACCATTAGGATCGTAAGCTTTTTTACAGTTATTCACGAGTAGTTCTTTCAATTTAGATAGAACACTAGTCAAAAGGACAGAAAATTATGTAGTACATTTAGTTCACTTATTTTCGCTGAGATAAAACGGAACTTGAAAGGTTTCTTAAGTGTATTGTTTATGTCTTTTTCTTGATCTTGAGACAACCTTGTCTTCGAACTTCTCGTCATTTGCTCTCGCTTCCTCCTTTCGAGCGATACTTGATCTAACAAAAGTTTGATATGCAATGCAAAAAAAGCGTTTTAGTGTTTTTTTAAGCACTGAAAGTCAGGCTTGCTGTTGAGTTAGGAAAATTCACCTAGAAACCCAAATTTAAAATAAAAACACATTTCCATAACCAAAAAGTCCTAATTTTTTAAAATTACACCAAAAGATTGATAATGACATCTGGATAATGACATCTGCATGACCATCTGTGGTTAAATAATGATGAAAAGCGATTTCTGTGTCGCTATTTAGTGTATTAAAAGGTCACATGTATTTAAGTGTATAAACTTACATTTGATGACAAATGAAAGAGGAAAAGGCGACAGTTAATAAGCTTGCAAAGGTTTGACAAGATCCCTTCTGTTTAATTAATAGTCGATCATAACATCTTAAAAAGTTAGCTGTTTAGCTGCAAGAAGTAGAGGTTTGATGCAAAAATAAAGTACTTTTCAAAATATTGATGGGTAAGTGTGCTAGTTTTTGAGTTATATCCACCAGAAGATGTGGCGGGCAAAGGCTTTCTCTTGAGTTTGTATGGTCATGTTCCGCCTTTTAAAAGACAGAAAAATTATAAAGAATTTTACATAAACTTTATGGTTAAAAAATATTTGATAAAATAAAAAAAAAACAAAAATTAGGGTCAGGGGACAAAAATGTAAAAGCTGTGAAATGGATAAAACCAAATAAGCACGAACATCGGAAAACATGAGACGAGAACATCTTTTATTTGATTTTTTTCCGCTGTGTTTGACCTCTTCGGTAACGTAACCAACGAATAAGTAACTACTTACCTGGGGTAGATCTGTTTTGTGTAGTTTATATTTAGCCTCTCTATAAACAGCCATAACATCATTGTATGGTGTTTTACCGTGAACGTGGTGGCACTCATCAAAAATTATCATGGAGAAAGTACAAATATCTACAGGGAATTTTTGTTCTTTGTTCAGTCTATTTAACAGTGACTGTGGTGTCATGAAAAATAGGCGACCTTTGTCAAACATCTGTCGATTTGTTTCCTCACTGATTTCTTGTCCCACTGTGAACTTGACAATATCTCCCGCGTCCTAAAAAAAGCTGTAACTGTTTAAATACAAAAAAATTATATGCATGTATATAAGAGGTAAAGTTATGTCGTAATAATAAAATAGACCCTTCTACATCTGAATTCTGGCTTGCCACAAGAAATATCAGTTTACAATAGATGTAAGTTAAATGTATGTCCTTTTTTAATTTCTTAAAACAGTAAATTATATCAGACCAGCATTCAATGAAGAACTAAATGGTAATACATACTGTACCTTAGAAAACTACTATAATTCTTAAATTTTGTTCGGTTTAAAACAACAATTCTGTTGCATACATTTAATTACAATAATGAATGGGTATTCTTTACTGTATATGTCTTTACACAAATATCTTCAGTCGAGAATATGCTAGGGCGTGATATATAGAATGACTGAAGATTTAGACTGAAAGTTATGTCAGTTATCCTATAAGGCGAGCTATGATACAGATAATAATATCAGTCTAGAGCCTTCAAACCTCCATTATTCTTTTTATCGACAAAGACATAATCAACGGCAAAGTGACAACTTGCCTGATATTACCAAGTATCATGGCTTTAGGCTCACGCACGCCTAATACTTAAAATTTTAAGCAATAATAACAAAGAAAAATTTACGAAAGTGTCAAAAATAAGATTATTAATTACTAATTTAGTGCGCACTTGGTTATGTTGGGGTTGGTCGATTTCGTCTTCTGAATCCCATTAAAGCCACTAGCAGAACAAAAACGGCTTTTGCCTCGGGTGAAGCTATTTCATGTAACGGTTTCTATGGGTTCGTCTTGCTTTTTTCATTGGTTTTCTGTGTAGTGTTCTATTAATCTCTTGTCAGATTGTTATTTACTTTTCATTTGATCATGTTATTTTCTGTTTGCTTTTATGTTTCTTCATATTTCTTCTATGGTGTCCCGGAAAACTGCATTTAACTTAGTCACAAAAGACTTTGCTAAAGATAATGAAAACATATCAAATATTAGATTTGTTTGTTGAGGTGTATTAATACTACCTTGAGAAATTTCAGGAATTCACATGCTTTGTTGTATTGCTGATTCAAAAGAGGATTTGTCTGTGCAAAAAACACAACCTTAGCTGAAATATGAATTAACATTAATATTTACAGTCTTTGTTTTGCATAACGTAATGAAACACGATTTCGGCTTATTGAGAAAAATGGATTAAAATACTATCACATAAATGTCTAATAATGCATTTCTGCTGTAAACATGACACTAATCTAAGCAAATAATGAAAAACATGAACAAATAGTACGGGAAAACAATGACCTAAAATCCACACAGCAGTTGTCATTAAACTTAAGCAAAAGAGTACGAATCTTCCCTTCTTAAATTAAATGTCGCCTTCATTAATTGTTTGTTCTTTATGATATTAGTGTCACCCAGCTAAATGAGGATTGATTACTTGTTACTTTTAAAACAGGGTTGATCTCTCTTTTGATTGAACGTTAATTCTTAGTAAAGGTTTGATGAAGATAGGTTTATATTTCCATTAAATAGCTGAGGATCAAAAGTTGTGGATTAAAGCTTGATACCCTGAGCCCCTCCCCTATCCTGTTTGATGAAGCAAAAGCAATGGAAGGTGTAGGGTAATGTAATGAAAACTAAATTTGCCAAAAAAAATTTATTACGCAAAACATATCCCCCTCATTATCGTTTCAAGAAAAATCCTGGATCCCCTCTGACCCTTTACTTCTTAATTTCTTTTGGTATTCTTTATTAAGTTTGTATATCATAGTTACACATACAGCTCATAGTAGCAGCAATGATTGAAATTGCACAATTATTAGCCGGTAAAAATAATAATTTACCTGACAGGAGTATTTAATTGCGAGTAAGTTTTATTTCAACAAAAGATTCTGTTGAAGAATATAATCGACAGTCGGGGATTCTAAATATAAAAAAAAAATGTAGAACAAAAAAAAAAAAAAAAAAAACCAAAAAAAAAAAACAAACTGTTACGTGTCGGTGTGTAATTGGCATACGAGATATAGGTTTCAGGTAGGGAACAGAAGCTGCCCACAGGTCTGGAGCACATGACCTCTTTTAAAAAGACTTTTTTGTAGTCCAACGGTCTTTCTTTTTTCTTTTTCCTTTTTTGCATGTTTTGGGTTAATTTTGTGGACTATGTACGTCGGATTTCTTACATAAATATTGTACTCTTTGTTTCATCATTGTCTTTGTTTTATTACCACTACAGCGATATATAATTTTATCAATATATACGTTTCTAGTTGTTTGAAAAAGAAAAAGTATAAAAATCAGACGTTTTAACAAATAGTACCTTTTGGATTTCCGGCAAGATGTTCTTTTATAACATGGAAAGCAACGACGGTTTTTCCAGAATTTGTTACAGCACAAACAATGGTGTTTTTGCCCTTTAATGCTACCTCTGCTAATTCTTTTTGGTATTTCCGAAGCTCAATAGTAACACTTACTTCCTCTTCAGACTTGGATGATTCATCTTAATTAAATAAAAGAATTAAAATCTATAATGCGTTGCAACTTTTTTCGACATTACTGCAAAAGTCAAAGGCCCATTTCTAGTGACTGTGGTGACAGATTAATATAACAAGGAGAAATTGCAAAATTACTTTTTATAGTAGTAGAAGTATTAAGGCACGCTACCATACCCAAAATATAAAGGTATTTCTGTCATTCTAAAATACAACACAACGGTTAAAGTTGAGTAAAAATTATTTATCAACAAAACCATTTTTGGTTTTACGTTTTGCATATGAAATTTAGGAGTATTGGATGAACTTAATTTTTTGTACCAAGGAAATGTACATTTTCTACTTCCTGAATTTTACTTTTATATTGTCTTATTAAATGTGTCAATTTTATTTTAATGCTTCTATTCCTTTAAATTTGGCCGTAAGTCAAAACAGTTGGAAACTGCAAGTGGGAGAACAACCATATATCTATATTGAAAAAAATGGGTTAAATCCCTTTATATTTTTACTTAAAGTTTTCATCTTTTCTACTTTAAGGTAGAAGCAACATTCATAAACTATTGACAAGTAAAGAAATCAATTGACCTAAAATGCAAATCTTAGGCCTTCCCATTGATTTAATTCCCAAATAATTAAAAACTAAATGTCTTTCATAAAATATCTAAATGTTTCAATGTTACATTCATTGGAAGGGCTAACCATTATAACCGATGTTGATATGACAATAATACAATACACATACCACAACCTAGCATTAAGACCTTATCTTCGTTTTGTTCAACAGAAATTTGATGGTTATCATCAGATGAAATTAAAATTAGAAAATGTCAAATGAAATTTCAGTTGACATCACAAGAGTATCTTTCCCTAGCCACCGTAAAAATCAAAGGGACATCAATTTTGACCGGTGGTTAAAAGACAAAATGTAAAATTGTTTGTTTAGTATATTTTAAAAACGTAGGCCTTTGTCATGCCATTGTGACGGAAGTATCTTTTAAAGAAAAAAAAACCTTCCTTAATATTTCGCTGACTCCTTGGCAGTTTTGTATGCATGTGCCCATGCCACGCTTGTTTGCCTTGGCTTAATGTTTACGTTTTCTTTTTTTCTGATTATTACCCTATTTTATTGACCTTATTACATATTGCAATGTGAATTTCGATTTCTTTGGAGTTGAGTGCTTCTGTTGCTATGTTTGGATCTCAGACTTGATGCGTTTTGGCTATAATGCTACTGATAAGAGGTTGTTACCAGGTGCGGATCCAGGGGGAGGCCCAGGGGGCCCAGTCCCCTTTGAAACACAAAAATGATAAATAAGGAAAATTTTGTGATAAAGTTTGGTCTTAATCTCCATTATATATGGAGAAACTGATGAAGCAAAAGGTCCTCAAAAAGTGGGTCTCGTTTTCCAAAAGTCCGCCTCTGGTTGCTCCTTAAAATGTACATATATAGCATACTAAAATTATCCATATTTATTTAACATTGGTAATTTTGTATTTTGAAACCACTGGGTTGATGCCTCTGCTGGTGGATCATGTCCCTGAGGTTATGCATTAGCCCAATTGTCATACTCGTCTGACATGAGATTATTCAAAGAACGTTTAACAGAAATTTGCTGCATTTGTAAAAATTCTAAAGCGCTGAAAATACGAAAAGGCCTCGAAAAATATTGCACTTATTAGTTGTTGCTGCCTTCGTATTTGGCTTCCCATTTCGATTTCTTTGGATTTGAGTGCTTTTTGCTATCTTTGGATCTTGGACTTTCTACGTTTTGGTTCTTGTGCTACTAATGAGAGAGTACTGCTTTATATGTACGTAGAGTATACTAAAATTCTCCATATTTATTCAACATTGGTGATGTTGTATTTTCATACCTTATATAATAAACCTGAATTTAAAATTCTACCTATTCCAATTACTTTAAACATCATACGCACCAATTATTACACAAGAAAACAAACATGTAAACTTCCTTTAAAAGTTAGTTCCTAAGAAAATATTTAAACATTCAACCGCATATGAGAAAGAAAGTTAAAATTACATATCAAATATAATGTAAAACTACAGCAAACCTAAACCAGGACTGGAAACTGAAAGTACAACGTCAATAGCATCCCAAAATTAAAAAATGTTTCAATGCCTCCTATAAGAAGCATGGTTAATTCCCAGGTGTTTTTGAGGCATTTATAGTTACCTGTAAGTTATCTATTAAATGATAATATCATTCCAGTAATTGTCGAACACAGATAAAGCCAAAAAAAAAAACAAAAAAACAAAAAAAAACAAAAAAAAAAACAAAACAAAAAACAAAAAAACAAAAAAACAAACAACTAACGGTATAATGAAAATATTAGAACAAACCACACAATACTGAGATCTTTTTATGTTCAACTATGATTTTTGAGGTTAAATCACAGTGACATTAATTTGGATTTTAATGATGATATAACCAAATAATTATCATATATTTTACCTTCTTTTTGCTGTACATAAGAACCTTCAGTAACCATCTGATATTCATCTCCTGATGTGTATTAAAATGGTATAAAATTTAATTGATATACAAACATGTATAAGGTTTAGATGTTTTCATCCAAAATAATGATAACACCATTTCCATCAGCGTTATATGAATTAATCCCAAATCGGCAGGTTTCAAGCGATGTTTATTTTTGTTGTTTTATACGTGTGTTAAGCCCTGACAACATTGTGGCTACTGTCACATTCAATTATATGCTATCATATGTTTTAAAACAAAGTTAAAAGTTATTACAGATGGAATTATTTCATCTAAATGTACAATATTCATGTGGAAATGGACTTAATGATAATCGCTGCAGAGAAGCAAATTCTGAAAAATGAAGACATAAATGTACTTTACAGGCGAGAAAATCCACACACATCATCCACATCACTTCTGTGTTTCTTTCCTTTTCTTATTGTTTCTCTCTTCCTTTTTGCATTTTATGTTTATACAAGTGTTATTGTAAACATTTATTTGTATATAGTTGCATGTTAAAATTGTATTGTAAGATATTGTATAGTAAGAGAAGACTTCATAAGTTGGTTTAACTTGTGTCTTATCCATTTTGCACAAATTTGCAAATAAAATATATTTAAACTAAACTTTACAAACCTATGACATATTAAATAAAACAAACAATGTGATCAAAACCAGTGTAACAACAAACTTATTGGTAGGCAATAAAATTATTCCTGAAAAAAATCAGGGGGCATTTCAAATAAGTAACGATAAAAGAGAAAATACAACTGTGGAAATATACAGATTTTCTAACCAAAAATATGCTGTTTCTTTTGCTTTAATATTGTCATTTAAAAATTTAGCCTACAGGTCTCGCTAGTTAAACTGGGACCTCTTGCATATTGATATACGACACTTAAGATACATGTAATTACAAACCCACGTAGACTTCACTAGGCTTGGTCTTCTTAGCTTGGATCAGATCTTCATCACCGATTTCTACAATGGGATAGACAATATATGATTGAGAAGGAACTAGGAATCCTGAACTTTAATAATAATGTCGATCGCGTGTCATGACAGTCAAGGTCAAACATCCGATCATCGTATCATTTTGTTTAATGAAATTAAAAATTGTCCAGATCAAGATGTGAATATAATAGTGGTAAAGCTGCTTTATTTTAATTTAATAAGTTCATTCAATCTACTTCCAAATTTCATTTTCCAGATTAGCATACAAATAACGTACATAGGAACTGTACATTTTATCAAATTAGTTTCTCGTCATGCTTCTAATGTAGCTTTAAAAGAGAAATTTATGAAATTATATTCTTCAAGGTTTTAATGGACCACCAACATTTTCAATATAATTTATAAATGTTTGTTAGTATTATCTTAACTTTTCCCTCCTCATTGTGTCGTGGATTTACGTGCTATTTCAAATGAATTGTGGACATATAGCACGACAGAGTAAACTACCTGTATATTCATCTAAGAAAGTATACTCTTACTCAGAAATATGGAATATTTTTATTTTCGGCCTTACATTAGAAATAGGTATGACTAGACTTTGTGAAGCGACATTCTTAAAAGGAAAAGGTAGATAATGCTTGCAGGATGATATTAGAGGATAATTAAATAAATAAAAAATGGATGAAATGATTCTTTTAGGAATACAAAATTAGTATTATTTCATAAAAAATGTGTGTTTCCGAACTCATAAAAATAGCCATCGACCATAAATATGAAATCGGGCACTTTTGTAGCTTCAAGTCAAATAATATGATTTGCATAAAGTTTTTTTGCATTCTGACTTTTTGACTCAGAAAATGTCAGTATTCCATATTTATGATCAATTGAATATAAAACGAATTATTATCCCCTCAAAGTATATGAAAAACATACAATAACCTAACACAACAGCAATATGGAAGGAAAACAATAAATTTTTAAAATCATAATTCAGTTTTTTGTTTGCAATTGGTAACGATAATATAGTAAAGAACAAATGGTCAGTATTTAGAAATACGAAAAAATGAATATTTTGTCACTCACCATATCTGCGCTTATTTTGACAGATTATTGTTCCTTTCTCTTGCAAATTAAGTTCGTCGACGGGTTCTATGTAGTAAATGAAAAGAATGAAAATGAAAATCATTAAACATAGATTAACTTAACTTCCTCACCGAAAACAATAAGTTATCAATGTGTCGCTTGCTTCCAGCAGGGCGACATATAACGAATATTGTCGTCTTTGGATTGCGTCGTCGTCGGCGTGACACTTTCTAATCCACTACTACTCTAAAACTGCTGAACAGATTTTATAACCAAATTTTCACCAAATCCTAATAATGGCATGTAGTGTTGGACCTCTTATTTTATTTGTCCGAAAAAAAAAACGTGTACCGTCCCACCTCAACCATTCAATGAAAATTAAACTTTCAAAGGAGTTCGTGGATTCCAAGCTTTTGTTCCTTTTGTTTACTTTTTATCTTTTAGTTTGTTTTAAATTTGTCTTGTCTCTTTGGACTATGCACTTTTAATCTCTCGCAATGGTATTTTACTCTGGACTTCATTAATTCTTTATCAAAAGGTTTAGAATTGCACCTCCTATTTTATTTCGCATGAATTTAATGCTAAATATTCTTACTGCAACTTTGTCTTTCATTATGGTGAGAGAGTTGAAGGTTAAAAGGCGACAATTTCTATTCAACTACTCTTTTTTTACTGAAGGAGTCATTTTTTATTAAACAAAAAATTACACTCTCAAGGTACATACTTATGGTTAACATATTATATATCCTTTCAAATAAAACTAAATAATCTGCAAGACATGTCCCACTTTCCTTAAAGAATAAACATTGCGATAAATTTAAAATGTAGAAATTATTAAAAAGAATTAGAGAAAGACAAGATAGAAAACCTTAACGAAAAAATAAGATTTATCTGTATAAGCTGATAAAACTCAACCAAACCCGTGCAAATTACTCAGCACCCAATTATACCGAATATCGTAAAATAATGACCAAATTTAGAGTCGGTGAACACCAATTGCTCATAGAAAAAGGCAGATATAGTAAAACCACTAGAAAAAAGACTCTGTAAATTTTGTAATATATTTGAAGATGAAAAACTTTTTTTCTTTTATTGTCATTGATATTACATGTTCGACTAGAGCTCTTCAAACATTTAGTGTTAAACATGTTAGTATATTCTGTATTGTACTTGTTTTAATGCTTGTCACATCATTAAGTTTTATGACAATTAAGTAAAGTTATTAAACCATTCAATAAAAATTAACCAAAACTTTCAGAAAATCCTTATAAATAAAGGTATTGCAAGACGTGTTGTTACAGAGGTAGCATTGCAACTCCACTTTATGTTTCCAGGAAATTAAGAAATTTTACTTTGTTGCAAATTGATTTGTCATATGCTTGGAAAGAGGACACTTCTAATCTGCTACTGCTCCATATAATCTAAACAGAAATAAACGACACTATCACAAATCTTTTATCAATTAATGTAGCATTTTACCTACTGATTTATAATACCGCGCGCTGAAGGGGGTAAACTGTTTTACCACTGTCTGTCAAACCGTCTGTTCGTCCAACACAAATATTTTCGTCGCAGTTTGCTCAGCAACTACAGATAACAGCTACTAGATAATTGGTATATAACTTCATCTAAGGGTCTCATAGCGCTTACTGAATTGAGGTCTTCTGCAATTTTTTTAAATATTTACAAACATAGACATAGTAGTTAGTAGCAGCTAACAGATTCCTTGTTTTCCCAGAAATCCAATACTCTTTATTTTTACCTCATTTGGCTTTTAATATACTGAAAATTGGGGGTTGGGTATACCACTTCTATTCTCCGATACTCTTCCTTAACCTGTCAACCGTGATTCACCTACGTATCGATAGCTTAACTATTTTATGTCATATTCTAAGTAATTCAGAAGACTTTTATGTATTGTTTTAT
>JAULBM010334431.1:0-12867 GCA_032357055.1 Geukensia granosissima
GGAGCACCTGATCCCACTCCTGTTTTGTAAAGGAGTTCGTGGATTCCAAGCTTTTGTTTCTTTTGTTTACGTTTTATCTTTTCGTTTGTTTTAGATTTGTCTTGTCTCTTTGGACAACGCACATTTGATCTCTTGCATGGGTATTCTACACTGGACTCTTCATTGTTCACCAAACTTAACTGTATTAAAAACTGTGTTCAGCTCAGTTTATAGGCATGAATGAAGAGCTACAAAACTAAAGTAATTCCAGGACTACAATGAGAAAACTATTTTCATATAACTTAAAAATAGTACGATCCAATTAAATATGAAAATAAACCATAAAGTATCTTAGGTGTTGATGAAGGAACCAAAATATTAAACAAGTTAACTCTAAAACATGCTGCAAATGCGATTTATATCAAATACAAAGAAAGTTATATTCTTCCAATGACGGCAATAAAAATTATATGTTATATTCCGGGTTTTCGGTATCTCCTTAACTAAGAATTTACTGAGAACTTGAATTTCAACATGATTTTTCCAACTTATTCGTAATCAAGTAAGTTTAGATTTAAAATATGACTCGGCTTAGCAGTTTTAGATAAAAATTAATCAGAATATCGCCTTAACATTTCAATCACTGTGTTTGACAATCCTTTAGAGGTGGAATTCCTCACAAATTTCTTTTGCTTGCACACCTCTAGAATTACCCACAGTAAACACCAAAAACTTTTTTGTCGCTTCTGCGTGACGTAATATTTGCAATAAAATCGATTTTATATGTACTCACTATATTTTTATTTCATAAAAGGCATTACAATATGAAGTGTTAATTAGGGCATTGCAGTGGGTATGTCATGAAAAAATAAAATTAAAAAAAACTGTACCTGACGATTTTTGAACGAAATAGTTGAAAAGCTTACTCATAGATTTGTTCAACAGATAAAATCAGTTTCAGTCGTGTGTTCTCTGGGTAAATCAATTTTTCAAAAAGTTCGTGTTTGCCGTTAAATTATTTATAGTAGGTTATTAAAATTGTAAAGAAAATTTTGACCAAAGACTAGTGGAATAAAAAAACAAGAACTGCATGTCGGGTTGTTATATGCCAAGTTACAGACGCAATCACATTGATTTTTTATGTAAAGTTTCACGTCATATGGCCATGCGGTTTTAGAGAAGCCGTTTTAACATTGCCAAGCAGTTTTACAGTTCAAGATATTAAAGACATAACCAATTTAGCAATAAAATTCAGTTCATTTGATGCAGTAATTTCAGGCTGACTGATTTTTTAAGATTCAGCCAATCCAAAATAAAAACTGCCTGCAGCCACCATGGTAGTTGCTTGAGGCTAAATTGCAGTTCATTTAATCAAGCATTTGCAGAGTAAAACATTTAAAACAATTTGACCAATCTGAAACAAAAACTGCATGTAAAAATACAAATAAAATTGTTCTTAACTTCTTTTATATGAAAGTATACACAAGCTGTGCAAGTTATACTCTGTTAAAAACTGTAGAAGTTTGATTCATTAATGTTGAGAAGCTAAGAAGGGTATCAACAAATAGAAATGATAACTCCCACACACTTGTCACACTTGCAGAAAAAAGGCAGTGTTTGATTTCTAAGCAAACAAGGAATCTGACCTACTGCTCACAGAGTTTAAGCCACTTTACTAACTATTAAAATAGTTATTTGGCATGCAGATTGAAAAACCGACAAAGTCTGAAAACAAGAAGTATATTTAAGGACAACCTGAATTCACCACGGTAAGGGACACCTCGACGCAGTTATATACGAAATATCTAGTGGCTGTAGTATGTAGTTGCTGACCAAACTTCATCAAAAAATTTTGTTTTTGACGGAGGCACTGACAATGTAAAAAAGTATAACCACTTTGCAGTGGGGTAATTATAACTAGAGGTTTCAAGGAGCCTGTACTCGTTTACCTGATATACAGTTACCAAGACAAAGTTGACATTTAACGTTGATTCAAATACATTAAGCTGTTATAGACAAAAGATTTTTAAATTAAAATACTAGTTCTACATGAAACTAAGTTCAGCTGAGGCAGTCATTTTGTTCGCGGGTGGGGTCATTGGATACAATTCTGATTGAGACTCACCTATAGACAATTCACCATAGTTTATTTGGTTGCAATTAAGCAAGTAGTTCCAGACAAGAAATGCATTTCCCATAGGGTCAAATGTCAAACTAAGTTCAGCTTTGGCGGCCATCATGGTAAGTAGGCGGTGTCATCGGATATAATTCTGAAAGAAGACCACCTAAAGACAGATTCACCAAAGTTTGGTTCCAACTGAGCATGTAGTTCCAGACGAGAATAGAAGAATTTCACATAGGGTAGAATGTTAAACTCAGTTCGACTGTAGCGGCCATTTGGGTTGGTGGGCAGGGTCATCAGATTTCATTCTTAAAGAGAACCACCAACCAACCGTTTAATCAAACTTTGGTTCCAATTGAACAGGTAGTTTCAGACAAGGAGATTTTAAATAAATTTCCTATAGGGTCCAATGTTAAACTAGGTTAGAATGTGGGGGCCCTCTTGGTCTCCGGGCAGAGTAGTCGGATATAATCCTGCAAGGGTACCACCTAAAAACCAATTCACCAAAGTTTGGTTCGAATTGAACAAGTAGTTAAAGACGAAAACTTTCAAAGAAGTTTCCATGGGGTACAATGTTAAATTAAGTCCAGCTGTGGCAGCCATCTTGGTTGGCCAGCGGAGTCATCGAATACAGTTATAAAAGAGAACCATATAAAAACCATTTCACTAATGTTTGGCATGAATTGGTTCAGCAGTTTTGGAAGAGAAGATTTATTTTTAGAACAACCCTCTTTTTTCTATTTTTAGCGACGGCAGCCTTATTGGATGGTCGTTCATGACCCCAGATAAAAATCTGAAAGAGGATCTTCCAAGGCCCATCCCACCAAAGTTTAGACCAAATCGGTCCAGTGTTATCAGAGGAGAAGATTAAAATGTGAATTCTGGACGGACGGACAACGGACAGGGAACAGACGCCAAGTGATGGCAAAAGCTCATACGGCATTTAAGGCCAGGTGAGCTAATACAAATAGTAGATGCAAAGTATAATAACATAGTAGGTGCAATATTTTATCTGTCCATTAAGAAATAAAAGTGCAAAAAGAATTTCTGCTGAATGTATAAGGAGAGTAGTATATTAGAAATGTCCACCATTTCCAGGATATTACGAGTTAGATGGCAGAATTTTTTCATTTCCTGTACCGAGATGATTCGCATGCGCAACATAATACTACCACTGCACGTTAGTCTGTGAAAGTTGAACAAATGAACCTTTGGGTGAGTGTGGATACATTATTTTGTTGGACACAACAATGTGCTGGACATAGTTATGTTCTGGACTAAGTAATAAGACTGGATTAGTAATTATTTGGACCTCCATTATACTCAGAACTTGTGTTACTTTTATTGCAGTGTTCATAAGGAATGACTTGGAAAAACTCCAATCAAAGTCAGATGAAAAATTAAAAAAAAATAAACGATCAAAGTAATCAAAATCAAAATTTAATAACAAATTTGTCCATAATATATCAAATTGAATTGCCCTACCCCCACCCACTTTGACCCATTTTAGATGGAAAAAGGTGAAAAATGAAGAAAATTGGTTCACTTACTCCTGAAAGCATTCATTAAGAGGAATTGAAAACAGAAAATGTCATCAAAATCAGATTAAAAAATAAAAATTCTTTATTTCCTTTAAAATCGCATTTTTAACCTTTTAACATCTTTCATAGAAAAATAGATAAATGCTCACAAAATGCGTGGAGTAACTTTTGTTGCAATGTTCATAAGGAATCATTTGGAAAAAACCCATCGAAATTGGATGAACAATAAAATTGAATTGTCTCCCCATTTTGACCCCTTATAGGTAAAATACAGTAAAGGATACAGCAAAACCGTTGAAATATAACTAAAATCTCTAATTGAGCGGAATTAAAGGCAAAACAAAAATGATTACAATCGGATGAAAAATAAAATGTTTTTCATCTCTCAAATCACATTTTTAATCCTTTGGTTATTTTATAAAAAAGGTAAATGCTACAAAAAAGCTGAGTAACTTGTTTTGCATTTTCATAAGAAACCATTTGAAACAAACCCTATCAAAACAGAATGAAAAATTAAAAAAAATTAATAAATTAGGGCGTGGCCATTTCTGGAACCCATATATTTCAATAACGGTAAAAGATAGGTCATGACGCTTGTAGCTTGTTATGTTGGCTTTGTCATGGGGAATAGAAAGAACAAAAACCCATTAAAATCTAGAAATAAAGAACTAATTTTATATTTTAGTCCCATGTGGAATAAAATTAAACAATGATAAATACAAAATAAAAATAATAAAAAAAAACATATGAAATAAGCAAAATGAAGTATTATTTAATTTACTTGTTGATAGTCCGTGGGCTAGGTAGGTCTACCGTGCTCCCCAAGGACTCATCCTTACAAACTGTTTTAAATTCGTAATCATACCCTTTTTCATATTTTAAGTGTTTCCAAGCATAATATTGGGATGCTTTTATGTTATACTGTGTTTTTTGTACCCCGCTATGTTATTTTTGCCAATTTACGTTTCACAGGTAATTTAAAGTTCCCGGACGTTTAATGACATGTTAACATACATTAATCCACACAAATAGAGTAATGTTGAAAAGGTCAATGTAAGAGCTTTTCAAAACATGTCTTCTTTTTAAATTTAGTTGACTATCAAAAAAAAGTTATAGCAAAAATTCTAGCCCTACCCCTAAATAAATTTCCGGAAAATTCAATTTTTTATGCCTTTCAACTATTATAGTGAAGTCTTTATGACGTTTTGATGCATTATTTGTAAATGATTTAAGAAATCATGGACGTTTATTGAATTTTATAACCCCTATAGTGTTTATTCTCGTTACTTTGATACCAACAATTTTTGAAAATTTCAGATTTTTTTCCATTTTTCTCCATTTTCGTAATACAGTGAATTAATTAGCTAAGTTTACATCATAAACTTGGTTTATTGGAATAGTTTTATATATATTTGGGATCTTATAAGCCCAAGAAATCTATGCTAAATTCTTGATCAACTCAAAATTTTATGAAAATTGTACCCCTACCGCTAGGAATGTAATCATACTTATTCGAATAGCAGTATTTTATATCAAAGAAACCAAATATGTGTCTTTAAATTATGTCAACTGCTAGAATATGATCAAATAAAACAAATTATGAACGTTAACAAATATATAAGCCCGGTCTTCTTCTTAATTTTTGAAAAATGGGTGATTTACAAATTATAGATTTACAAAATGCTACACAAGTTCCCTTTACTGCACTTTGCAGTATTTCTATTGCCCAATGTACTGTTGTTACAGCATAATGCATTCAAAAATGATTTCTGATGAATTATATTTAATTGTCATTGTTTTTTGAAAATAAGTTTAGTGACAAGAATTACCAGTTTTCTAAGAAAATATCAAGAGTTTCCAGCCTTTTGACTATCAAGCCAAGGGGAAACTTGGGCATAAAACATAATTCAACTTTACTTAAGTTAGTACATCTCTTTCGATATTTGTTTTCAGATATTTAAGGTTAACAAGTCACATTTTGATTTATTTTTAAGAAATTTGATTTTACTTAGTGTAGGGATAATTCTTGCAAATTTTTATTTTGTACTATTTTATACGCTATTGGTATGTCAATGAGATTTTACATTAAAATTTTCGGTATTTGCCAATAATTCAATGTACCTTTTATCCAATAGGTGCCTAACGTGACATTTTTGTAAATATATTTTAAGAAAAAGATTAAAACCTTGCCCTTACCCATTGTCATTTCAAGGAATACAGCAGTTTTTTTTTTTTTTGCTTTTCAGTGAGATTATTTCATTTTTTGACATTCATTCTGCTGAAAAGGTTGGTTTGTAACTGAAATATGCAAATTTAGTCTCTTCAGAACTCATATTTCATATAACTGTTGTCCATAAATGGTAAAATATTCTGTAAAAGGGAAGTTTTATGCAGTTCAGATTTCCCATTTTTAGCTTTATTTTTGTAAGTAAGTTAATTTAAGCAGGGTTAAATCTACTTCTTTGGACATTTCATAAATTTAAATAAATAGTTTTATCAGAAAGACACAAAACAGGTCCAAAATACAGTTCGTTATGAAATGTGTACATTCTGTCCTTAATATAGTTCTTTATGAGATGTGTACATTCTGCGCTAACAAACTTGTCATCCTTACCCCAAGCAGAATTTAAGGAAAATCCGACTATACTAATATATTGGGCTTGATAAAGTAAATTGGTACCCTAAAATAATTTATAAAATAATAAGATTGTAACTTAATCATCAGATTTAGTTGTTTTAAAATATGTTTCGTCCCATAAATACCATATTCTATGAAAAATAGGTGATTAATCGTTGACAGATTTTCCAGAAGATGATTATAATGTTTTGTTCGACTGTCAGGTCTCGCTTTGCATGCATTTTGCTTTCTTAATTAAATCAAACAATTTAATTTAATATCAGAATGATATTGATTTTTGCTTGAAGTTTAGTAAATTTTTTAATTCTATTCATATAATTTTTAACACTATTTTTTTAAATTCCTTACGTTTTTGTGGATTATGTGTCGTTTTTAATTATATATATAATATCTATTAAAACTTTAAGCATTTTGAAAACTTATGTTGAAATCAAATGAATGAAATTAAAGTGTTTATAAAATTTCAAGCGAAAAATCAATATCTATATAAAATAAAATTATCTGGTTTAATAATGAAAGCCAAATACAGGCAAAAGCAATGCCTTACAAATCTATCAACGATTAATAATAAATTTTTTCAAAGAATATGGTAGAAGTGGGACGAAATGTATTTTAAAACAATTATATCTGGTGATTAATTACTAAATTATGATTTTGTAAGCAATTTCAGAACAAAAATCTCCATTATCAGGCCTAATATATTAATGCAGTCTGATTTTGCTTAAATTCTGCTTGGCTTAAGGGTAAAATTTCAGTTAAAGCAGCATGTACACATTTCACAAAGAACAATATGTGGGGCCTGCTGTGTGTCCTTCAGATAAAACTATTCATTTATAGCTGTAAAATGCTCAAAGAAGTACATTTAACACTGGATAAACTTACTGTTTTACACAAACAAAGCTAATAATGGGAAATCTGAACTGCTAAGACTACCCTTTTACAGAATATTTCACTATTTATGGACAACAGTAATATTGAATGGAGTTCTAAAGAGTGTAAATTTAGAAACCAACCTTTTCAGCAGAAGGAATGCCAAAAAATCTGAAATAATTTCATCGAAAGCAAAATAATAATTATATTCATTGAACTGACGACGGATAAGGGCAAAATTTTTAGCTTTTACGTCAAATATATTTAAACGAATGTCAAAGAAGGCACCTAATGGATAAAACGTACATTGGATTATTGAAAATTACCAACATTTTAATGTAAAATCTCACTGATATCTAACTTACATACCAATAGCGTAAAAAAAGAGCACATAATAATAATTTTTAAGAATTATCCCTACATTAAGTAAAATCAAAAATTTCTTGCAAACAAACCATAATATGACTTGTTAACATTAAATATCTGTAAACATATATAGAAAGAGATGTACTAACTTAAGAAAAGTTGAGTTATCATGTTTTATGCCCAAGTTTCCCTTGGATTGATAATAAAAAGGCTGAAAACTCTTAATATTTTCTCAGAAAACTGGTAATTCTTGTCACTAAACTTATTTAAAAAAAACAATGACAATTAAATATAATTCATCACAAATCATTTTGAATGCATTTATGCTGTAACAACAGTACCTTGGGCAATAGAAATACTGCTAAGTGCAGTAAAGGGAACTTGCGTAGCATTTTGTAAAAAATCTATAATTCGTAAATCACCAATTTTTCGAAAATTAAGAAGAAATCCGCACTTATATATTTGTTAACACTAATATTTTGTTTCATTTTATCATATTCTAGCAATTGACACTATTTGAAGCCATATATTAGGTTTCTTTGATATACAATACTGCTATTATGAATGATTAGATTTCCTAGGAGTAAGGGTACAAGTTTCATAAAAGTTTGAGTCGAACAACAATTTAGCATATGTTTCTTGGGCTTAACAGATGCCTATTATATAGAATTATTCAAATAAACCAAGTTTATGATGTTAACATAGCTAAATAATTCGCTGCATTACGAAAATGGAGAAAAACGGAAAAAAATCTGAAATTTTCAAAATCTTGGTTTTTCATGATTTTTGGTATCAAAATAACAAAAACAAACAACATAGGGGTTATAAAATTAAATAAATGTCCAAAATTTATTAAAACATATACAAATAATTCATCGAAACGTCATAAAAACTTCAATATAATAGTTCAAAAAATTGAGTTTTCCGGAAATTAAGGTAGGGGTAGGGCTATTTTTCCTATAACTTTTTTGATAGTCAATAAAATTTAACAAGAAGACACGTTTTGAAAACTCATACATTGAACTTTCCAACAGTACCATATTTGTATGGATTAGTGTATGTTAACATGTCGTTAAACGTCCGTGAACTTTAAATTACCTGGGAAACGAAAATTGCAAAAACAACATAGCGGGGTACAAAACACACAGTATAACCTAAAAACATTCCAAAATTATGCTTGTTAACATTTAAAATAATTACAAATTTAAGATAGTTGGTGAGGATGAGTCCTGGGGGAAAGGGTACACGGTAGACCTACACAGCCCACCGTCTATGAGTAAACACCAAGAAACTTTTAAGTAATCCCCATTAAAATTCATGAAGATCTGATGAAGCTGCTGAACTTAAAAAAACCTTTATCATTTATGAGCAAAAAACCTTAGTTCAATTTTCCTATTAAAAAAAACGGTAAAATCCAGATAAAATCAATTTTGTTGGAAAGGTTACTTCGATGATATGAAAACATCATTAAGATGTTTTTGAGGAAATTTAATGGAAATCTGTTTAATAAATATATCCCAGTTTAAAAATACCTTACCTTCAGATGTGGAGGAAAAAGACGATGGAATTGAAATCTTTATACCTGGTCTTCAGTAGTTTTTTCACAGGCAAGGCATACAGCACTATGAAAAAACAGGTAGTGTTTATCAGAAAGGAACTTTAATAAGAAAGCACAAAATGCAAAGAAGCAGCAACTGAATTGAAAAGTCTGGAGGACTTCCCATGGCCCTCAGCAAAGGTTTAATCCCATTCCTTGTGACGAGCTCTCATCAATGTAGAAATGTAAGCATTTATCATGATCAATTAGAATCTACATACCACTGGATCAGTGTATGATCCTGCTGACAATCCAGTACTTTGCTCGCGCCATTGTCCAATAAAACCATTCTCCCCTAAATTTATAAAACTTGGTGAAGAAGGAACTGCAGTGCGTTCATGTAAAAAAACTTCCAGTTTACTTATGTCGATACCTTTATTGTAGTAGGAAAATCTCAAACAAAGATTGTCCCCTGAAACACAAAACAACAAGGAAAAAAATATCAATAAAATTTAATACTAAGCCTATTACCTGAAGTATGTTTTATCTGTCTTTCTCTCTAAAAACATTTCGTCAAAATCAATTTCATATAATGTTTGATTTTTATGGTTCGTTAGTTGCTGCTTTTGATTTTTCCTTTGGCCACATGTTGGGTGAGGGTTGGGTACCCACTTAACTAGTTCAACCCTACCACATGGCTCTTGTGCCTACCCTAAGTCAGGATTTGTAGTCATAGGTTTGTATTTGTGTTAAACTTTTTGTAACTTCTACGTTTTTCATAAAATTCAGATATTCAGCATTATTAACGCATACAGGATTTTAATTTGGGGTGGTTTGGAGTTTTGCACAAGGAGTGGTATTCCAACCCGGCTGAAGGCCTTGTGGAGTTGGCTTTACAATAATTTTGTTACCCAAGCAACTATCATTTTTGATTCCATTTTCGGGGATTCGTTAGGGTGTACACCTTTTTTAGACTAAGTCATGGCCATTAGATTTAAAGGAGAGGGACTTAAACTCCAGATCGGTCAAATGGTTGGTGTTTATGAGATCTAAGTCTATTAAAAAGAGTCCAAATTATCACACTTATAAATACTAACATGTTCTAAGGCTGCTAAAGCATCTTGCATTTTATGTGATGATCTTCCATTCGACTGCAAGTTATTTTTTTCACAACATAAGCCAGGACTCAACTCCCTGACAAGTACTACCTCGTTTGCATATTCAACTGTAATTGTCTAGTTTATATTAATGCGAGTTTAATATTTGATAAATACATGTAAGGTGTGTATAACTTATCTTTTTAAAATAATCATAGAGAATTAGAAAACAAGAAATAACTTAAGCATATTTAATCGTAACAAAACGACGGTTTAAATAAAAAAACCTGTATCTTATAGGGATAGCTGTAATAAAAACAGTCATTTTAATTGAAAACTTAAGAACATTATTTTTTTTTCTTTTTACTACATTATGATTAATCTTACAAATCATTTGCTAAACGGTCTAACTCAGCGTTGTGTTAAATTTAAGATATTGCTTGATTGAAAAACGAATTCGAAGATACCAAAGGGGGCAAACAGAAATCGTTTAATCGGAAGACAGAGAAGACCATGGCCAACTAAATAAATTCATTCAAAGTTATTTTGGCGGAACAAATGTATATAAATATGTGTTCTCTCAAGAGAAGCTAATAAAAACCTCCAACAACAGTTGAATTTTTTTAAAATTTTAAATGATATGATTAATCCATATAAACAGTTGAATGCTAACAATTTCTGTCCACATAGGACCTTGATTAGCATTATGAAAAAAAAATGTTACCGGCTGCAAATTAATATTATAAATGTGTAATTTTCCAAACAATACCATACAACATAAAGGTCAAATGAAAGCACTACACATGGATACAGGAGCCTGACATATACTGTGAGCGAAACTTACTCGAATTTGTCCTTGGAATGAGCCCCAAAAATTGTCACCCTATACATCTCTATGCATATCCTAATATTGTATCTTATATTATCAAATGATAAAATGAACTGCGAAAAAAAAATAAACTGTTCTTAAGCATGTTAAGGGGTGTGACGATATACTGATTTATCGATATATCACGGTATTTTATAACAAACCTGGTACACAGGTACAAAATCGTGCATATCGATATTTCCTTGTGCGATATATATTTGGACAGTTTAACATCTAAAAATTGGTTGATGACCAAAAACATATATTTATACATAATGAAACAGATA
Organism: Geukensia granosissima; assembly: GCA_032357055.1. Taxonomy (NCBI): domain Eukaryota; kingdom Metazoa; phylum Mollusca; class Bivalvia; order Mytilida; family Mytilidae; genus Geukensia; species Geukensia granosissima. Next base: position 11,306 of record JAULBM010334431.1, read on the forward strand.
TCTGCCACAAAGCACACTATTTTATGAAATATCATACAAAACAATAAAAACGTAAAAGAACGAATGTCAATCAATTTCTCAATATACGACTTTTCATTAAAGATTCTCAACCTTACTGTTCTGTCCTATGGCGTGATTTTAAATTTACTTGTGATGTTGTTAATTATCCAGTGATTATATTTCTGCACAATATTTTCAATTAAGCCTTGTAATAGATACTATTGTACACTAACAGAAATATTTAATTCGTTTGTTAATTTAGTTACTGCTAGGCAAAAACAATATTAAGTTATTCTTACTCGAGTTGGTGTTTTTAATGGAATAATTGGTTCATTACCCGTATTTTCTGTGATAGCCAGACATGAATTTGCCCTCTATCCTTTCAGGCTTGAACGAAAATTCAGAGATATTTTCATTGTCCATACGTCTGTCCATTTGTCACATTGTGCTTGTGACTAATTTTGGCCATATGAAATTTATCTTGTCATATAATGGTTGTATATAGCTTGCAATTGCGCTATAAGCTTTTGGAATTTGGTGTAAGTCAAGATTTGTACACGAAGGAGGTTTTCTTGAAGTTGAGTGCATTGTTCAATAATAAAATGACGACCTAGTCTTTCAAAAATGGGGTGCTAAAAGGGTTAGGATGGTTTTATATAGAGGATAAATAGATTTTCCTTTAAATACCAGTAAATTATAAATATATCTTCACCTTCAAAAGTTCTATTAAATTTTAAAAGCTCTCTCGCAAGGCTCGAGATTCAAATCTCAAAAATTAAATGATATCAAGTGTAGAAATTCCATAATTGTCTTACAGCAGGAAAGATTTTCATTTTCATTTTCATTCATTTTAGTAAATATTATGCATGTTCTCGCCACAATATGGCTGAAATACTGCCAATGGGGCGTAAAACACCAATCAGTTAATCAATCAATCAATCAATCAAATTTTGTATTAATAATGTTCTCAGTATTTCTTATCTATAATTACCAATGTTTGTCAAGAGATGATATTATGCCAGCATAGACCGCCTCGGTGATGTAATGGTTAGCATGCACATCGAGTGCGGAAGGTCGTGGGTTCGATCCTCGGCCGGGTCAAACCAAAGACTTTAATACTGGTATCTGCTGCTTCTCCGCTATGCACGCAGCATTAACGAGTCGGCCCAGAGTCAGAATAATGTGACTGGGTAAAGTTGCATGTCTTCCTGAGGACTGTTGTTTTCGTGAGCTAGCACGTTAAAAATCCGGCTCAGCATGTCAGTCGAGTACAAAGCAGGGTTCATCATTATAATCATTCATTAATATGCTCTCGAAATACTTGCCACTGGACGTTAAGCAAAATTCAATCAATCAATATGTCTAACATAGAAAGTGATATGTTATATTTAATTCACATTCTATCCATTTATTTAAATACTTTTATTTTTTTAAACAAACCAACACGCCCAAAGTAATAAACTCATATGATTATGCCTTAAGGCGGAAGACCTGGGTTGAGGGAGATAACTCTTGAAATCAGTAATATGTTTATATTATTTTGTTACATAAACAGTTCTTTA
>JAULBM010334442.1:0-12866 GCA_032357055.1 Geukensia granosissima
ATCTCATACTAGGAATCAATGTATCAAAATATCAAAAGAATCGGTTCATCCCATCAAAAGATAAGTTGCGGAAACCTATGTGTCCACAGACAAGACGCCGACGCCGACGACGACACCGACGACGACAACGCCATAACATAATACGACCGCAAATTTTTGCGGTCGTATAAAAATATATGAAAAGGGAATATTATAAACCTAGTGACACATATATATGATAATGCAAATTAGGAGATAACTGTATTGTATTTGAAGATTTTTCGACGTAAAACGTAGATTTTACTGTCGCAAATTGAGTTTAAACGGATATTTGCGACAGTAAAATCAAGTGTCTCTAAATCTTTTAAAAAAAAAAATTGTAATTAACTTGAATTTTACTTTTTTCCTTGAAGACAAATATTTAATTAGAATGACATATTTAAAAAGTTTGGGTTTTTTTTGAAAATTTAAAGCTTCCCAAAACCTACTTCTTAAAATCATGTCTGGCTGTGTTACTCATCTTGTTTTTTTTCTGATTTGCATAAACCAGAGGCTCCTGGGAGCCTGTAATTGCTCACCTGGTATACTGTTGGCCAATCAAACTGAGGAGCTGCGTCAAGAGCGCATGATACACCCGTCAGCTCATATTAAATATTAAAATACTTCTGCTATTTCAAGAAAACTGTAAAAAAATGTCTTTCAATTTGGTGCAAAAACTGAAAATACCAACTCACCCCAAGTCCTTCTTTATTATGAACAACAGTATAAAAACTCAGAAATGCAAAATCAGCATTTTTGAAAATCAAAAAGGAGTTAAAGGTTATTAATATAAACAATTACCTAAAATGTCAAGAAAATTACTTGAAAGGTTTTTTCGCCAGAGCGTGAAAACTGACCCCCCCCCTTTTTTCATGCGTAAAGTGCCAAAAATCAAAAATGTCAAACCTTAATTCAATGAAAATCGAAAGGGAGCTTAAAGTTATTCATATAAACAATCTCCTGTAATTTCAAGAAAATTGCTGAAAAGGCTATAAGTTAGAGCGTGAAAACTGAAAACACACCCCCCTTTTTATAAATAAAGTGCCAAAACTCAGAAATGCACAATCAGAATTTTATGATAATTCATTGGATGCTCTTCTGAATGAGCCTCAATGGAGCTAAAAAAGCTGACAGTGACAAAATAACATGTATATCAATATGCAATGTATAATTTTTTTTTAAATATATGACAGAAAACCTTATTTCATCATAGATTATCACATTTTTTTGCAGACAAAACATAAAATAATGTTTTGATTCATAAAATAAAAAAATTACTATAGTCCGTTTGAGATCTATAAAACCTCGAAAAAAAAAATTAATTAAAAATCAGTCTGTGAAGTAATAACTTTGATTTTTTGCCCATCTACTTCTATTGTGCATACGAACTCTGACATTTATTTGCAGAATTTTTACATTCCAAGTAAAAAAGTTACCCATTAGGTCTCTATGTTAATTCTTTTTACAAGTATTTATTTTCCCAGTGGGAGGTGGAAAATTTCCTGGAATCTCTTCCCATATAAACAATAATACATTGCCATGTGCTTTTTAATACACAAACTCACATGTCTTTGTATCATGTGATTTAGATATTTGAATGTCTGATGTATTATTTACATAAGAATACAGTTCCAAAGAGCATGCATACTCCCGTGTAAAAAAATGAGACTATAAAAAATAATTAACATAGAGACCTAATGGGTAACTTTTTTAATAAGAGAGAAAAAAATCTGCAATTAACTGTCAGAGTTCGTATGTATAGTAGGAGTAAGTGTGCAAAAAACATGGTGTTGCACGCGGAGTCGTGCTAAGTATACCCCCACTCATTCTATAGTGAAAATGGCAAAGTTCCGTCCAACAGGAAGTTGTTATCCGATAGCAACAAAAATTGCTTACAACATATGCCCCATCAATATAAAGCTACATACCAAATTTCAGATCAATCCATATAGTGGAAGCTGAGATTTTTTTGACGAAAGTTTCGGACGGACGGACGGACGGACGGAATGACGGACGAATGGACTGACGGACGGACAAAGGTATTCCAATATACCACCCACTCGGTGAGTGGGGGTATAATAAAAGTAATTGGTCGACAGACTGATTTTTAATTAATTTTTTTTTTCGAGGTTTTATAGATCTCAAACAAACTATAATGCCACTCCAAAATAATTTCTTGTTCATCGGATTCCTCCTGTGTTGTAAATGGTCAGGAAATAAATAATAAATTTTGTCCTCGCTTCTTGAAAAAATCTACCTGCATTAAGATACATGTTTATTATGTTAATATTTAGACCAGAAACACTAAATAATATACTTCATGCCCTACTTAAGCTAATTTGGGTGTCTTCCACAATTTTGAATTTAGATCACTAGAATTTTTGATGTAATTTATTCATTTGATGTGCAAAAATCTTTTTAATAAAATTCAAATTCTAGTGTTTTATTTATAAATCAAAACTTCAGCAATAACTCAATCTAAACATACTACACTTTGTATAATTAAGTTTATAAATTGATTTTGTGCCCAGATCTGTAAAAATTACTTTTGCTAAAGGGAGATAACTCACCTTTAAACAGAGTTAATTCCCCTTAATATATCTGTGAAAATTTGGAAATTCAGGTTTATTTTTCCTCGTACGAAAGGTGACTTTATTTTTCATTCTCATCATTTACTAATAATTTTCATGCGTAAACTTGTGTATAAATATATCAAATTTCTATGGACTAGTTTTCCTGCAATTGCTAAAATATCTCTTATTCCTTGTGTTTTCTATATTAAATCTCCTTTTTTCTGTCAAATTTTTGACAGCAACAATCCAATGTACAAAAATAATTTGGTGTGGCCTAAGTACAAAATGTCAGTTATGAAACCATGGCTTTCATTGCTGTAGAAATAACATATTTATAAATTTATTTCAGGCAATTTGGTCGAGAAAACCACGGTATTATATAGCAGGAAATTTAACTTTACAAAGCTAAGAAAAAAGATATTGGATGAACATTTTGAAGCTGGATTGCTAAGATTATTTGAAGATGAAGATTATGATCATTTGTCTGAAAATGATTTAATTGCAAGGAAAAAACTGATAAACGAAAAATATAAAACTGCTCGTTAACCAAATCTTATTAATTGGTCCTTAACTTTCCTTATGTACAAACAGGTACATATATACACTATTTCCTCTTTTCGGTTTACAGAGTTACTTCCCATTTGCAAGAGTTGACTTTCATATATTGCAGAGAAAGGAGAAATTTCAGTTTTAATTTTTTTAAAACAGATTTTTATGTCTTGCTGTTCCTTGTTTAATTCGAAAAACAGCTAAGGGAACATAATAAATTTGACTTTTGATCTCCTCTTAGTAAATAAGAATTAAATGCAAAAATATGTTTTTGTCCACACAAACAAGTATATATACATACTTGGAAGATTAGATAACTCTGCAAATGGAAGATAAATCATGTATACTGAAAAAAGGAAATCCAATATTAAACTTAAATAAAATGGCTCTTTGTGGTCACATTATTGGTGTATTCTGTGAAATATGCCTTAATGTTCATTGTTACCAATGGTTACATGAACACAAAGGTTCTCTCAGTTTTTTGCTGAATAAAAAATACTGTTCACAGAGTACTGCAATACAAAGGCACATTTTACCACGTACACTGTATGTATAGAGTGATAAACATAAATATTGGAAAATAAATTTATCTTATTATTGATACATTCCTCCTCCTATTCAAGAAGATATTGGACAATATAGAAAAAGAGTTTTGGTAGTCATGACATAAAAAGTCACTAGTATTACAGTTACTGGAGTACATAACACAAGCCGAGATGTTTGTGATACTTTCTTTTGACACTTTCAAAACTGCAGTTATTCTGTTTATCTGCAATGTCACAATTAAACGTTTGATCTTGATATTGGGAGTCTCGAGAAAAATGAAATTATGTCACAATACATTGCCTAATAATTTTGTGTACTACATCAATCCAACTATTGCCATATTCAAATGTATGCATTCTACTTTAATATTTTGAAAACAATTTTAAAATACAGTCTTCAATTTAATTTAAGTAACTCAATAGGTCATAAAAAAATCCTAGATTCTCATCCCATGCAGCAACTAATTTTTCATCTGCCCCAAAAAATTTTACTTGATTTTTTCCCTAAACATTTTTCAGAAATATTTACAAAATAAAATTCGCCCATCCACAAATTATTTTTGAAAAAAGTTGGTTGAGAGTCTAGGAATTTATTTATTTAATATTGCCATACTGAATGCTACCAAAATAAATTTACCTTATTCGATTACCTAAAATTATTATATTGGCAGGTATAAAAGAATAGGAGAAGACGTGCCACTTGAAACAGACAAATTAGAACAACTTAAATCCCTTGAAAGAAGCAGAATGTTGAAATTGTGGCATGACCACTCAGATGTACTAAACCATACATATATAAGTTTTATGTTGAGTGTGATCTATGATCCAGCCCTATTTTTGACAAATGAAGAATATAGAAACAAATATCCGGAGCGACCTAAAATTGATGTACAGTCTGTGATAGAGCGCCCTCATCTTTATATTTTGGGCCGATCCAAAAGCACAGATGATGAACAGCTAGGCTTCGTAAACGAAAGGGTAAAGGATTTGCAAGATCTGCATGAACCCATCTATATTGAAGGTGTTCCAATCAGAGACAATTTAAGAATATTAAGTGGCGATGGACCTGCCCGACAATTTGAAGCAGGCCAGCAGAGAGGCGGCAATTTCAGCTGCATTTGTGGTATAAGATCAGAGGATCACAACAACCTTCAATGTTCCTTTCTGTCAAAAGTTTCTTCATTGGAGGAAAGAAGACAAGTTTTTACTAAAGGTCTTCTTTGGAGGAATCTTTCTACCACATCCTGCCCATTTAGAGATTTAAGGAAAGATGACATTGCCATGGAGTTGGAAGCAAGGGGATATAACACACTGCGAAAATCTAAGCCCGAGCTACAACAGCAACTACAGGAAGAACTCCATGGCATACAGCGGCCACCAGCCTTAATGTGTCCTAACCCAGAAAAGACAGCTAATTCCATCAACTGTTCCCTGTATGAAGTTATTGCATGTGAACCACTCCACGATATTACAAATATTGTGGAGCACATAATTGTAGAGCTTCCATGTCACATTAAGGAGACAGATGTACAGAAACAGTTTGAACAGTTCAGTGAGTCTACTGTTGCCGAAAAAAACCAGTTAAAAGGGTCAGACGCTAGGCTATATGCTGTAAAGTTGGCAAAGTTTGTTCAGAATTTGCATAAAGAAAACAAGCTAAATGAGAATGTTCTGAAGCTATGCAATTCCCTGGTAGAAATCATCAATATCTGCTACAGTAAACATGATACTAGAAATCAACAGCAGATATTAAGGCTGTATAATCAATGTTTTGTGTTTTCCCTGGCTTGTCTTAAAGTTGTAGGAGCCCCAAGGAAGATGAACTCCACAAAATTCTATGGATCACATTTCCATTGCCTCGCGACACACGCACCAGAAGTATACCGTCTCTTGTGCCTCAGATCAGTAATTGTCGAGGAGGAGGAACGATCATTTGGCGATTTAAGATCCATTTCAATGTCAACAAGTAATCGCCAACCCGAATACACTCTGCAAAATGCAGTTTTGCGATTTAATGCACAACAAGAAAGCCACAGTATTGCAGATTCATTACAAAAACAAGAATCTGTCATTAGCCAGCAAGCTAAATTTCTGGACAAAAAAAAAAACAGATACAAGATTTCATATCACAGACATAATAAAAAACCCTTATCTATACCAGTGTCATCTGCAAAGAATATCAGATTTTCTTTTTTGTGGCAAAGGAGTCTGGTGGTCTCTTACAGGTTCAGCTGTAGTGTTTCATGATGCAACGGGGAGATCTTCAAGTCACATTAGTGGTCCACCATTACATCAGCTGGATCTACAACGTTAGTTGAAGAGCAAAGTTATTTTGCCTTAATGCTGGAAGGACGTTATAAACAAAGTTGAAAATGGATCATTGCAAGTTCCTCTTCATAAAATAGAGAAATTCACAAATGATGTCAGCTACAAGATAATCTACACTGAAATATTTGAGAACAACCCTGAGGATAGCATTGGTTAGTATATTCATTTTACAGCATTTTCTCTTGAAATAATAAAGTAGCAGTCCGTATAAAAATCATGCAGGAGGTGATTCATGCATATCAAAAACCCACGGAAACTAAACTTGTTTTCAATTTAGATATTCACCCTGTACACAAAATTAGTCTTGGTTTTTCATTTTAGCCTTGTACTTTTAAGATAGAAAATACATAGAATGTACATGAAAATGGGGATTTGCAAGAGTTATCATTCTTGATTTATTTGATTTGTTGGGATATAGATGAATGATTTTCTAAAAAGTACTAGCCTTGGCTGAGAAACGGCTGTTATTGTTAACATATGAGGTATGAAGTCTGAAAAAATTAACTTTAGATTATTTGTTGTTTTTCACACTATGAATCCATTGATTTTGCATGAATTTTATAAAGAATGCTACTTAAATGTTTCATCTTAACATGGTAAAATTATCAAAAACTAAGTTTAAAATATGTTTTTAGTAGAAGAGGGCAATAAAGTGTATTTTTGTAAGTCTTGAAATGGACATAAAAAACTGAGGTGTTTCGCAAGCTTAGCATAACACCATAACAGCATATCAACAAAAGAAAACCCAAAACATAAATAGGCCAATAGTATTTGCTTGACAGTAAAACCTTTTTGACACAGTAATAATATAGTCTTCTATGAGAATGTTTATTATATAATAAATTGTTTTTTTTTTTTTTTTCAATATTCTAAATTAATACCTCGAACAAACAAACACTAAGGAATATTTAAAAAAAAACTTTTGAGAACCGTCATTTTGTTGATAAACTGAGAATTTCTTTGTGCTTATATGTCAAACAAAAATTTATAATTTATAGAAATAGACCAAATTTTTGCAATGGACCTCAATGATGAAAATGAGATCAATAAACTGGTGGAAGTTCAAACAAAACAGCCAGGTATGTGTAATCAATGTATCAGACAATAAACACATATTCCACATTTTTTAAATTTTTGCCTAAGTAATATCATCAGAGGGAAAACACTGCAAATTTCAAGTTTATTTGGTTAAACAATGTGAAACATTTCTTTTAAGAGTAATATACCATGAAGATGATTCTTGCTGTGAACATTACTTCTGTCTGCTAATCTCCCATTGCAGTTAAAGGTAATCTTCTCCAATAAAGCTGAAAAATAGGGAAAAAATGAAGAAGGGCCATAGCCATTTAGCCTGTTATCACTTATCTGTCAAATCTTTCTGTTAAACGGTCAGTCTCATTGTGTCATTTACTTTTTGCAACTTGGTCCATGATGTCAAGGACTTTTTGCATATTGTCAAAACAGTTAAAGAAATGAACTAGAATTAATGTCACTGTTAACAGACACAAAAGTTTTATTCATGCTAAAACTATCAAAAAAATTATCACATCTTAATTCATAAAAGATAGAAACTTACCTCTGCTAAATATACTCTTCTTTCAAAAACTGAGCCTGCTACTACAGTAATTGGTGAAGACAGCTATGACTTAATTCAAGCACCAGTTTCACACATCACACATAGAAACTCAATGCATTTTGATGGTACATATCCTAAAACATTTAAAACTGATCAATCATATTGATAAACTATTCAGTGGTATATTTTCTTGCAAAATAATGATATAAACTGATGCTTTATGTTGCTGTGTACATTAATTCTGTATTTAAATCGGCAAATATTTAAAATTTTTTCTGATTCAAATTTCAATCAAATCTTGAGAAATAATGCAATTGGTGAGATAATCAGAGACAATTTGTAGCCCTAATGAATTATTCAGAAATCCCTATATTTTGCTGGAGATGGTTTAACCAAATAGGAAAACTGGTCAACCATGAAATAATTTCACCAGTCAAAATATCTTCAGTGGGTTGGAAGGGATGAAAATATATTTAGAATAAGCAGGAATCAATTTGCAAAGCTACAAACTACTTTGTTTTTTTTTAAAATGACACATTTTTTCAGATGATAGAGAGGACAATTTGTCTGACCAAACAATTCCACTGACTAATTACCTTGTTCAAGAAAATGTGACATAAGACCTTTGAATCCAGCAAACAAAGATATTGGTAATTAAATTGGCCTTTCAAGAGTAACTCTAGATATACTCAACAATTTTCAGTTTATACCTTGTTATCGTCTTTTCTTATCTTTTTAGCCTCTATTTTTCTGATGCTCATCTTTGTTTGACCACAGGATCAATCAGACATAAAAACTCTGAAAACTGAAGGAAAAATAGCATGTGCAAACATCCCCATATTAATCAAAGTCACTTATAGTTTTTTTGTTTTTTTTTATTCTAGTTCAAGAAAATTCATCTAGATCTAAATAAAACTTGTGATGGAATAGTGCATTTATAAAAAATAAAACATACATGTATAGTTTTGTGAATAGAAAACATCAAAATTTTTTGTTCAATAGATGTATATTAAATATTACAATTTCATTTACCTAATTTCCAAGTGATATTGAGTATTATATAAATTTTTCAGAAGGCCAAGAAAACGTTTTGCCTGAGAAAGCACCTGGCCTGATTGAGGAACTGGACAAACAACCCGAGGATGATGAATCTGAACAAATGATTCACATTATTGGTATACAATTTCAATTGCTTTTATTTTCTATTCTTTATTTTTGGTAATTGATTACAAATGTAAATTTCAGATTTGATGTAGAAAACTTGGAGTGAGAAAAACTGTTTCTATCTACAGTACATTTGTATACTTACATGTGCACTTAAATGTGATCATTCATCTTCAATATAAACAACCACAACTTAAAAAAAGATCTAAATATATTAAAATTCAAAAGAACTTGCTAAATGAAAAAAGTACAGTAACTGTAGCACTAAATATACAAGAACTAGGTCAGGAGTTGAACCTGACACCTCAGTTTGACTGAGTTGCTCTACCAACTGAGCTACCTAGTTTTTTTAAAAAGTACATGTAGTATATGTGAACACTGACCTTTTCAAATAATAACTGTCTGTTACTAAGATGTAACTATATATTTATACCTGTGCTAAGTGATGTTCAAATTGTTTACATACATTTGTATATCTGCATCAATTCAACATCTTGGTGCTAGAAAACTTAAAAAAATTCATGCTGCTTTTTAATATTTTCTATTGATACTATTTAATATTCAAGAACTTGAAGAACAAAACATACAAATCTTAAAAAAATCTAGAGATTATTTTTTGATTAAATAGTTGCAAATAGCAAAATTTGTATAATTCTAAAAACTAAAGAATCAATTATAAATGTGAACAATTATTCCAGAATTAAAAGTAATGAATTCTAAGTGAAGAATAAAATTAAAACTGCATGTCTAATTACAGACCCACAACAAAATGGCACCTCTCAAGTCTGCAGTATAGACTTCAGTGAACCAGCAACAACCTGCAAAAAAACTCAAGAAGGTTAGTATACAAGTTTTACAAAAGTTTTAAAAATAAATAAATAAATAAAAAATTATGATGGTCTGCCTGCAGAAATTTTAAAAATGAAAACTGAAAAAAAAATTTTTAATTGGATGTATGTACTGTCATACTCTTGTACAACAAGTACAAATGCAAAAAAAATATTTTCATTCAATTTTTACAGATATTCTGATCATTGTGATCACATTTTGATTTTACAAATTTGTTTTATTTGATAACAGAAAATGAAAGACTACAGAAGAATGCATCCCTTAAAAGAAGATATCAATCATACATTAAAGGTACAAATTCTTTTAATCTAACTGCAATTTTTTTAAAACCATGTGACCTATGAAAGTGACATACCTTTTATTTATACTAATATTACATGGTTTTTAAGATGATGAAATACTTGTGAATATCTTAATTCTGGTAGTGCAGTTTGAATTATTTAATTAACTTTTGTTGACAATGTCATGGTATAGACCTTTTGGTCATTTCAAATCCGAAAAAAACAAGAGGCTTCCAGGAGCCTGTAATTGCTCACCTGGAATACAATTGCCTGGGCATTTGATTCATTAACTTTCCCTATGACTTCACCTGAGACAGGGATTTAACTTGAATTAAATACCTGTGAAGTTTGTTTACAAATTATCTGAAAATGGAAGATTCCACAGGAGGGGTGCAAGGCCTATAAATACAACATTAATATTAAAAAAAAATGTAAAATTTGACGGTTTGTAAATTGTTTAAAGGACTCGGTACGGTGTTTATTTTATGAAACAGCCTCGAAACCAAAGGGTAGGGATTAAAACCCTTTGATTTCTCGACTGTCTCATAAAATAAACACCTACCTCTATCCTTATACTTACACATAAGTTTATTGTATAGCTCTTACTTTGTTAATAATTGCATATATTTTTGTTTTAAAATGGTTAGAAACAAGAACAGAAACAACTTCTTCAGGAAAGTCTAACTTTACCTACAGCAAAGACAGTACGTTTACAATTTTGTATGGATCATATGATGATCAAGTTTCCTATATGCATGTCAATATATTAGGTTAGGGGAGGGTTGAGTGCTCACAAACAGGTTTAACCCAGCCACATACTTTATGTGCCTTTCCCAAGCTAGGAAATTGTAGTCCAGTGGTAGTCATGGTTTCTTTGTATTGACATGTGTATTGTTATTTGTGATATGTTATCTAACTTTCAATAGTTTAGGTAGATCAGCGTTTTTTTAATAGTGTCACATTTTTTATATTTTGGCGCCTTTTACAGCTTGCTATATGGTATGAATCCTGCTTAATTCAATTGTTGAAGTTGTAAATGTGGTTATTTGAATAATAAGCACTTTATAAGCCCTATCTGGAGCATCAAATATCAAGAATCCTGAATAGTCCAACTGACCTTTTTGGTTGTGTTAAACATTAATCACCTGTTAATAATTTCATTTCAGAGAAAAGAAAATGTACAAGGCCAACTGAATCTGAGGACAGGAAATGTGCAAAGCCAGCAAAATCTGCAAACATGGCTAAACGGCAACTTTTTTCCAATACAAAGTCTAACTGTAAAAAAGTCAATGGTAAATCATCTCCTTCTTAACAGTTATAAATATTTAACTTTAACAAAACATCAATGCGTAAAAAAATATAATAATCCATATCTCGTGTATCTGAGAAAGGGAAAATTAAATAAGTCAAAAGGTCTATACAATTTTTTCAAAAAGGGTTGAGACCCACTCCACAAGCACTAGATTGACCACAACAAACAACACCGTGTTCATTCCTTATCACATTTAAGGAGGTTTTCTCCTATTTTCTGCCATTTTGTTTGAATTTTCGAGATCCTTGCACTTTTACCAATCAAATGCATTAAACATTTTTGTCCATGGACCCCATATTATTTTTTGATAATCTTAATGTATACCTCATTTTATACTGTCAGGTTTCCTGCCAAATCTTTAATCTTAATTAGCTTGAAAACAAGCACATGGACCTTCACTTTTTCTTTGCTTTTTATGTGTTTATTAGATATCTCTCAAAAAATACCAACTATTTGTAAATGGTTTGATTTTGAAATTTAGGAGCAAACCTCCTTAAATACAAAAAAATGACAAATAAATTCAACTTTATGCAGTCATTTCATATTATTTGTAGGAATCTGTGAAATATGTGAATTATCAACCACTGAACTTCAAGATCTAGTTGAAAGGCTGGTCGGGAATACACCTGTGGTACAGGACTGGAAAAAATACCTGAGGATGGCAAATGAAAATCCAACTGAAAAATCATTACAAACAAAAGAAGAAGTTTGTCTTGTTAAAGTTCAAACCCGAGTCTCTGCAAAACACAACTCAATAAAAAAGGACAAGCCATTAACAGGACAAAATAAAAAGTTAAAAAAGACAGCAGAAATGCTAATGGACCACTGGGGCGATTTTTATTATTGAGAGCTAAGTTAATGAAAACATACATGTATTCACCTGTTATATGGCATGTATGGTAAAACATTATGTCTTAATGTTAAAGGCTCCCTTTTCATGGGAATTACAAGACAATCAACAACATCCGTGCTGGATTTTGTTTAAAAAGTAATAGTAACTATACACTTGGTTCTAATGGCATACAATGCTTTAATTGTTTTTAAAAAATTAATACAATATATATATATGTATATATATGTGAGCAAAATAAGGTGTAGAAATGTGGCTTGTCTTTCATAGTCAAGCACACACAAGTAGGGTCTGCTTAAATTTCATCACTTGTGAGCATGTTAAAGGTTGAATAGGGGATCTTGTATCTCGAGACATGCAAGAAATGCTATATCAAATTAATGACACGAGTAAATAAATAAATAATGCTGAAATGTTTTGAATTCACAATTAATTTCTATCAACTTTTATTAAGATAAATCTTGCAACATTCATAATAATGAATTCAACAATCTAAAGTTTGCTATATCAATATCATGTATAATTCCATAAAATGGAAAATTATTTAAAGTATTTTTTGACACTTTTTACCTCTTGAAGAAAACTGTTAGTGCAATTTTGGTTTTCAGTGACTATTTATCTGAAAATATATGTTTCAAGCTTGTCTTTTTTTTTAATTTAAATGTATGCTTTGAGAAATAAATTATATTTCCTGACTTTTTTATCACAAAGTACTGTATGTATTGGACAATTCAAAAAATTATTGATTGATTGATTGTTGTTAAACGTCCAGTGGCAAATATTTCATGCATATTCAGGACGGAAACAAGTTAGCAAACAAT
>JAULBM010334452.1:0-12866 GCA_032357055.1 Geukensia granosissima
TCTATGTAAAGCACTACATATTTATGACAGTCTTTTAAAAAGCTATTTATTTTCAAATTGAGTAGCGAACATCCTTATCTCATTTTTAAAACATATTATGAAAAATCCACGGAGAAATCCATATCAAAATGAAAAACCTTCAAAAAAAAATTTTTTTTAAAAGGGATGTGTATTTTCCAAATAGGATCGTTGTATTTTCTATCAACTTTGTAAACAAAAATAAACTTACCAATGTACTACATTCAGTAAATGAATAGGTTAACCACAAATTACAAAAACACATAATAACTGTTCTAATTTTCAGCTAATAATTTCCATTTGTGAATGAATTGGTATAAATTGACTGAATTTGACTTATTCCACATACTTCTTCAAAGTAAAACCAACCATTGAGAAGAAATATTTACACATGATCAGAATATCTAATGGTCCTTGAGTCAATATTAGTAGATCTTTTCAACAAACCATTTGTAAATTGTATGTCCTAGGGCCTCCTTACTGTTTACTTTTGGTCAACAAAATAATTACTTCTAGTCACTATGTAGCATGAACAAACAGACATATTTACAACTTGTGCATGTCTGGCACTATACTTGTCTAAACTGAACCCTGTGTAATCTGGACACCTGTGTAAATCAAACACAAAGATACCAAGTCTTGTTATTTAGAAATTTTTTAATTAAAAAAAAAAAATGGTACTGTTTAAAAAAGGTTTAAAACTTTAAGAAAACATATATGTCACATTTTAAAGCTTTCACACAAAGTATTTAACCTCTTTGTAAAACTGTCATAAAATCATATTATTTTTCATACAGAGTATCATTTTTATGTTCAAGGTTCCATTCATTTTTTGTCACTGAAATTCATCAAATACTTGTCTCTTTGATCTTTGTCATTTTTAACAATATTTGGGACATAAAGTCAGTGGCACTGTACTATTCTGTAACTGTAGCCAGGTAGCTGGCCACTACTGACAAATCATTAAATCACTGACCAATAAATAATCTAATATAACAACAAAAAGCATTGCTTGAAACCCCTTCTAAGGGATGTTATTATGTCAAATGATAACTGCTTACTGCCCCCCCCCCCCCCCACTTCCCAAAACAAATCCCTTCCACTGTATGATTCATCAGGATCTGTGGCGGATTTCATAAAGAATCGTTAGGTTACAATTGATCTAAGATTTTATGTCACAAAAATTTTTACTGTTATGTCACACACTTACCATCAACTTAAACCTTATGAATCTCTGAGAAATTCATTACTGTTGCAGACAGGTTCTCTTAAATCATTTCCAGGAACATGTTAAACTAGTCTTGATATACATGTATACAAGAGCAGTTAGGAAGGAAAACAAACCTTATGATGACTACTCACAATATTAGAGCAGGAATTTTAACCTTTTTTCATGCCTGATCTTTTACTACAGGATAGTAACCTCTACCCTTTATTATTCACTAAGGACCATTAATTATATATATTTTGCTGGTGTTTGTAAACAGTTGAAGTCTTTCTAGTGTCGTTTTCAGTCACAGGTCACGATCCTTGTAAAGTTTTCAACAACCTTCTAAATTCAAATATTATGGAAATTTAATCTATGTAAGCTCAAGGTTGTGCATGTAATCCTAGTATATAAAGTGGTAGGCGTTTTCCGTAATTTTTACAATTCATGATTTTTAGATTTGTGGCAATTATAGATAAATAATTTGTGGGAAAATGAAAGTTTACCATGAAATACTTCAGGTAAAAGGATAAGTTATTGAGCCATATAATTGTCTTTGTTACAAAGCTTCAACAATACTTATTTAGCTGCTGAAGTATTATTCAAACAAAAGAGAAACTGTTTTATCTTGTTTTTAAATGATTCATTGATTTGGCTCTTACCATGGTGCTGATGTACTTCAAAGTACACTTTGTTGTGACTAGCAAACGCTTAAATTGTTCAGTGGTTAGGCATAGTAAAGATAGCAATTCAGGAAAGTAGTTTCTTGAAGTCCAATATTCTCTAAAGGATCATAAAATTGACCCAGAATAGGGGGAGGGTTGAGTACTCAACAAACATGTTTAATCCCACCACACACTTTATGTGCCTGGAACCTGTAATCCAGTGGATGTTATAGTTTAAGTGTTACTTGTTTTACATTGAATACCATCAGATTTTATTTTTTAGGACCTTTTACAGCCTGCCTTTGGGTGTGGATATATGTCCATTGTTGAAGACCTTACGGCAACCTGTAGATGTCTGTAATCTATAGTTTGACCTGTATATGTTTTGGTTTGCTTGTCTCATAGACAATCATATCACATCTTCTTGTTCTCAACCAAAAGTCCAAAAATCACATTCTTAATGGAAAATTTAAAAAAAAGAGAGACCATCACCTGGAAATTTTGGTCCTTTCACCTAAAATCTTAAAAATAGACCATAAGTCTCAAAGTCAAAAATCACAACCTTTAGTCCTTCAACTTTAATAGAAAATACAGTACGTTATATCATTTTCTATATATGTTCTTACTGAACCACTGCAAAATTACACAACATATTAATTCACTTAGGCAGATACAATTTCAGTAATCAAGTGCAATCACTCACAATGAATACACTCATTGATTAGCCGTTACAGAAACTTTTTAAAACATGTATTGATGCTGAACAGATTTACAAGGAAATGCCTAACAAGGGAATACTTGTAATCGTGGGATAGCAAACAAGGTTAAAACCTTGAATCTAACTATAAATGCTGTTTGACAAGACCAAGGTTTTCATGGTGTATGGTAAAACAAGGAGTAAGGTTTTCATGGTGTATGGTAAAACAAGGAGTAACAGGAAAGAATGGAGTGTTGATATTTGATATAATGTAAAACCTGATACAAAGAGAAAGTAGGAAACAAGTTTAAAATGGCATACTGCAAAGCATGCAAAACAGGTATACATGGAATGTACTTTCTAAGCACAAGAAAAGGATGAGACAGCTTGTATTTTAAAATTTGTAGTTTCTATTGTGACATAAGCAAGGTTACAACAGTATACAGTTAATCATAGGACTACAGGCAAGTATGGAGTGGACATGTTTAAACTGATCAAGGCACGATAAAGAAAACTAGAGGCTCAAAAGAGCTGAGCCTGTATTGCTCACCTGGAAAGAACTGAATGATACCTCTTATCAAATTTCACTGGATCCATTCACTTTAGTTTAAGAGGAAATGAGTTTCCTTTAAATAAGCCAATCAGAGATTAAGTATTGCCCATGGTGGCCATATATGTTATCAGATTGAGAAGAAATGAGCAATATTTTTACTGACCTTATAAAGATGCCTGCTTTCAAGTTTGGTTCCATTTGGCCTTGAGGTTGCAGAGAAGAAGTTTCTTTGAATTAGCCAAAAAGAAATAAGAATTGCTTTTGGTGGCCATGTTTGTTGTTTGATCAGGACAAAATGAGCAATCTTTATAAAGGAAATTACAAACAAGCCTCCTTTTCACTTCGGTTCATTTTGCCTTGCTGTTTCAGAAGGAAAGCATTTTCTGTGAATCAGCCAATCAGAAAACAAGAACAGTGGCCATGTTTGTACAGTAAAACCTGTCTAAATTGAACCCTGCGAAAACGGAAAACCTGTGTAACCAAACATCAAATTTAGTCCTGATCTTAAAAAATCTTTGCACACATAACCTGTCCAATCCAACCACCTGTGTAAACCAAACAAATTCTTCAGTCCCAATGGTTTTTGATTTAGACAGGTCTCACAGTAGTCTGATCTGAATGAAATGAGCAATCTTTATAAAGGACCTTATATAGATGCCTCCTGTGAAGTTTGGTTCAATTTGGCCTTGCTGTTTCAGGAGATGCATTTTCTTTTAATCAGCCAATCAGAAACAAGAATTGCCGGTGGCAGCCATATTTGTTGACGGATCAAGACAAAATGTGCAATTTTTATATAAGACTTTATATAGATGCTTACGGTCAAGTTTGGTTCCATTTGGCCTTGCTGTTTCAGAGGAGATGTTATCTTTGATTCAGCTAATCAGAAACAAGAATTGCCAATGGCAGCCATGTTTATTGATGGATTGGAACAAAATGACCAATCTTTATAATGGACCTTATATATAGAGCCTTCCTGTAAAGTTGTGTTCCCTTTGGGCTTCCCGTTTCAGAGGAGTTAATAAAAATGTAAAAAGTTTACAACAGACGAAGGACGCCAAGTGATGACAAAAGATCACATTGCCTTTGGCCAGGTGAGCTAAAAATGGAATACTGTAAATCATTGGACTACAGGCAAGTATGGAGTGGTCATGTTTAAACTGTCAAGGCATGAGAAAGAAACAAATTTGTACGGTTCCATCAGAACCTGGTGTCTCGCCTGCTCTAAGCATTGCCATTATATGAAGTATTATATATATTTTTTTTTTTTTTTTTTTTTTTTTTGAAATTTAAGTCTGTATGATATAAATATGCTCAAGAAAAGCTCCCTGGTAAGATTCATAAATATCAATTAAGATTTGAAAAAGCTATTGAAATTCAAAAAACTTTAACCTGAGGGTTAACCAAAGTTTTGAAAAAAAAAACAGAAGTCCAATCATCAGTCAAAATTTGTAAAACTTGGGGGGGAAATTTTGAAATTTTATTCTTAAGGATATATTTTTAATGTAGAGAAGCACTCAAGCCACTTTCATCTTAATAGTATTTGACAAAGCTTTACCAATTTGAAAAAAAAACTTTAAACTGAATCAATGAAAAAAACTAAGTCCAATTATTCACAAAATGTGGAAAAATAAATATATTTTCTTCAAAAATTTAACTCTGGATGATATCAATATCCCATTGAGAAGCTTTTCAGTAAGTTTCATCATTATCTATAAAGATTTGACAAAGATATTATACTTTGAAAAGGTTTAACCTCAGGGTTAACCAAAACTTTTGAAAAAAACTTAACCTCAGGGTTAACAAAAACTTTCAAAAAAAAAAAAGTCCAATAATAGTTCAAAATATGTAAAACTGAGAAATAAAAATTTCAAAATTTTACCCTGAAGGATATGTTTTCAATGTAGAGAAGCATTTGAACTACCTTTGGCAACATCTTATAAGATCTGACAATGCTGTACCAATTTTGAAAACTTTCACCTGAATCAATGCAAAAAAAAAACTAAGTACAATTCCAGAATACGTAAAAATTATAATTATTTTTTTCAAAATTTAACCCTAAATGATATCAAAATGCTGTAGAGAAGCTTTTCAGCAAGTTTCAGCATTATCTATTAAGATTTGACAAAGATATTAAACTTTGAAAAAAAAACTTAACCTCAGACTTAACCAAAAATCAATCAAAATTCAGACTAAGTCCAGTTATCCATCAAAATATGAAAAAAAAAATCATGGGAAAACTGGCAAGTATGGAGTGGACATATTTAAATCTATCATGACATTAGCAAGAATTAAAAGGAATACAATAATTCATGGGGCAACAGGCAAGTATGGAGTGGACATGTTTAAATCTAACATGAAATGAGCAAGAATATAATGAATTCAGTAAATCATGGGACTACAAGCAAGTATGCAGAGGACTTGTTTAAATTTATTATTACAAAAGCAAAAATAAAATGGAATACTGTAAATTCTTGGACAACAGGTAGGTATGGCGTGGACATGTTATCACGACATGTCAAAATGCAAACTATAAAACATTAGAAAGCAGATACCTGCCTGTTGTCAATGACATTTCCATCATGACAGGTAAAGGTCAAACCTTACAACAGTACATAATAAATTGACAACCTGTACCACCAAAAACAACCAGTTTCAAGAAAAAAAGGTCTTCAGACAGAAGCATGATTTTAACATTCCAATCAATCTCTTTTATCATTAACATTTTCCTCCTAAAATGTTTAATATGATGCATCTGTATTCAAGTTAGATGTCAATATACTGCTATAAGACCTTTCTGGGTTCCAATGATATAATAAGTATGTTTCTATATGAGTTGATCTTTCTTCCGATGATATATGGGAAATCAACTAGCTATAGGAAAATTTTTCTTGTTTACAAAGGGTATAATTTGTTTAAAATTACCCTCTTCAAAGTGGGTATCATTGTTTGCTTGACATTTATAAATAGGCGTAGTCATAAACATACTTTGGTTCAAATTATAGGAAATTTATGTCATCAACCCTAAAATGATATTGAAATTAAAATTAATATTTTAACTCTCATGCAAAGAATAATTTTAGAAACATGTCTGCCTTGGGGTCTTTCATAGAAAAGACTGCCAATAAAAAAATCTAATTACATACTGAAAAGGAGTAAAATTTGACTCTCCTCTGTATAATAACAGTGCTCGACTCTCCTCTGTATAATAACAGTGCTTAGATATTCCATTTCTTTGTATAGTAGGTCAATATTACAAAAACTCAACTTACTCCAGACTAAATGAATCTTAACTACATGTCATCTACCAATAAATCTGTGTCAGTTTTTACAAAACTGAATTAGGAAGTACTTTTATAAATCAATATAAATGTAATGTATTTTTGTTTAGTACATTCATTGATATTTCAGGTACTCTTAAACTAGATTGGGTGCATATCTTTTGTTACTGCTTTTATTTTCTTTGATTTTTTCCTTTGAACCCTAGTCTCAGAGTTGGGATCCCAATAAACTAGTTCAACCCTACCACATGTCTCATGTGCCTGTCCAAACACAGGATATGTGGTCAGTCTTTTTGCTGTGTTTTAAATGTTTTGTTAAATGTTCTTATTTATAAGAGCAGTATTTTACCTATACAATTTTTATTTACTTGGGATTAAGAGATTTTCACATGGTTGGTATTCCACCCTTGTCAAAGGCCTTGTGGATACCTCTAGATTTGTAAATTCCCTTGTTTTCTGGTATTTGGTGTGCAACCTCTCCAACATTTTCCCCATATCTTTCCATTTTCATACGTGGGGAAAAAAGTTTCAGAAGTTGCCACTGCATTATAGTGCAACCTCAGATATCAACAACTAATAATCGTTAACAACATATACATGTGGGACAGGGTTCGGTACCTACAAAACATTTTTTACCCCATCACATTTATTATATGCCTGTTGCAGAAGTTGAAGTCTTTTGTGGTCTTTGACTTTTGATCGTGTGTTTATATGTTTAAGATTAAGTAAACGTATGCAAGTTTTCCAAGTTTGAGGGGATCTAGAGCTGGTCACAAGAAGCGGGATTCCATCCTTGTTGAAGACGTTGATGTTACCTCTAAATACAATATTCCTCTGGTTCTCTCAATGACATATACTTCATTTTGTCCCTTTTTTATATACATTTCAGAATAGTAGTCAGTTACCTGCCCATTACATAATTATCTCCCTTCTAATCTGCAGAACAAAGGGAGATAATATTAATGACCTCCCTTCACAAATGAACTGACAGTCAAATAACTGATACTTATCCCCACCATATACTTAATGTACCTGTCCAAAGTCCAGTCAATGTTTTGTGTGTTTTACTGTAATAATTTGAAAAGGTCTAACAGCCTTTTACAGCTTGCCTTATGATGTGAATTTTGTCTATAAGGCATCAAGGTAACTTGTAATTACGTGTAAGACTGTGTTGGATGACTGTCTCATTATCGATCATACCATATCTTCTATTTCTATAATGTTTCTTATAAATATGTGCACTTGACAGCCTGTTTAATGAAATCCTAATTGCAGACATAGGTGCTCAATAACTTGTTTTCATTTAATCCTGAAAATTGCACAAAATGACTGACATTTTTTTAGTTGAGGACTATTCTATGAAACAGCTATTGTTGCCTGACCATGAAAAGTGACAATCCTATTGGTACTGTTGAATAATGGTTTTTTTTCTAACATTGTAAAACGAGGAAGAGGCAGGTATATTCTTTTATGTAACATTAAATCAATGCCCATCCCCATGGCATGAAACATGACACGGAATGTCTTTTTATTATTTTTTTTATTCTTCAAAGCATCTCTTCAACTAATTTTATACAGTATCATCTACATTATAAACACAAATCTATTCCGTTTTACATATACAACATCTTGCAAAGAAAGCCATTGAATGGTTTATTTCCATAATGCACAAACCAAGACCAGATAAGAATTAAAACATTAAAAAATGTTTTTATAAACATTATAAATCCGATTAATTTAAATTGCAAATGCACCATATTAAACTGTATAAAGGCTATTTACAATAGTGACGGTGGATTACAGGGTCATCCTTCCCAAACAAGCTCATTGTCTGCTAAATGTATTTAAACACTGACATATACTCCAGTCTAATACACATAAACCAGCATTGTGTGATCTGACATGAATAAAATAGTAAATAAAATACTGTAGATCTTGGACATGTCACGCCCATATTTAAAGGGTTTTTTATAAACATTAAGTAGACCTATAGCGGTCTATATAATTATTTGGTTGTACTAGTGTTTATTTTTTTTTACTAGACTTCAAGACCTTATAAAAATAGGAGATGTGGCATGATTGTCCATGAGACAGCCATCTACCAAAATTAAAACTTCTTCAGGTCCCATTAAAGTCTTCAACAAAGAACTGGAGTCCATACCATAACAGAAGCTGTAAAAGATCCCTCCAAAATACAAGATGTGAAACTTTTTATAAAACAGGACAATCAACCTAATCATATTAATGAATGAACCCTGCTTTGTACTAGACCAACATGCTGAGCTGGATTTTAAAAGTGCTAGCTCACGAAAAACAAAGGGCGTGCAAGAAGACATGCCAATTTACCCAGACAACTTATTCTAAATGGGCTGGCCAGTCTTACTCCTAAATGCTGCATGCTTAGCAGAGCAGCACAAATACCAATTTTACAAAACACTGTAATGCTAGCTTTCCTCATTTATTATCAGCCTTATATAGTGATCTTAAAATGTGAATGTCCACCATCATTGTGCTCTAGATAGATTATTACAGGAATACTGCCCAAACAATACATACTGCTGAAGATCTTCCCTAAGGAATATGATTTTGACACCTTGAGAATTTATCAGAAATGTAAATGGACAGTTACAAGCCACAGAAATCCATGAATTATAGAAGACTTCACACTGATTTTGTAACAAAATAAAATGTATACTATGAATAATGTCGGACATAAAATCCTATGTATATATAACAAATCTGTTTAACCAAAAATTTAAAACACATCTGATAAGTACAACAAATAGTCAGTTTTACCAAAACTAGTTCACATAACTTTTTACTATATTTATTCATTAGTATGCACTGAAGGAAGCATGGTAAGAAATAAAATAATATTATTCAGAAACAGAGACTGAAAAATAAAATAAATTTCTTCATCAAAGAATCTATTGGTACAGACCGACAGAGATGACACTCTACTGAAAAAGCAAAAAGGGCCAATGAAGGGTATTCCACTTAAACAAAATGAAGCCAGTGCAGTGCTAGATATTTCCTATATCTAAGTGTAAATATTTCAATAACACTGACACAAGGGACATTTTCACACCATAAATCTAAGGAGATTGACCTGGACATGTAACAAGGACATACACATGCTCCCTCAGCCAACATAGTATCCTACCAGTCAATCATTTCTGTATCTTAGGTGGACAAAATTTATTTCTGAACTAAAATTAACCTGATCGTTAAAGTTGACTCAATCCAAATTTGGCATCAAGCCTGTTTACCTATCATTTTCCAATCATAACCTGTACTTTATGAAATAGAAGTGATAAATATATAATAATCTCTTTCAAAAAAAGGAAAAACTTAACTTATATACTTACTAGTGGGGGGCCACTTGGGGAAATCTAGTTCAAATAATCCTTGCATAATTTAAATATTTCAATTGGAAAAATTTAAGGATATTAGGTATTCTGAAAGCATGTTTCATGGGTTGTAATAATATATACATGTAGGTCCACTTCTGATGTGGAATACTTTGTGTAGGTAACTGACAAACCTTATGTCATGCATTGTGAGTCAAATGCTCCCTTTTTCGTATAGTACAATATCAGGAGCAAACTCACGCCCAACAGTGATTTTTACAGGTAAGTAAAAATCAACTAGCTAGACCACTCAGCCACCAAGGCCCTCCTCAACAAAGGAGAGGTAACTACAAGTGCTTACAGTGAAATAACAAAGCATCTTTTGGTTTTCTTCATAATGTAGTGAAAGGAATAAATCATGCCCAAAGAATCGTTATACAAATTGTTTCCTTAATGGCTTTTAATTCTTGTTATTCTTCCTCTCTAAGAAATCAAAGTGAAAGATGAAAAAAAGTCCAACAATCGGCTTGCTTTAAAACAGACAGCCCACACTTATAGCATTAGCGGTTTTATTTTATTTTTTTTCTTGATTCAATTCACTTAGTAGTAAATCTAATGCTGAGTATATGAAAATAGAAAATTGTTTCAAAATTAAGTTTCAATTTAATAATTCAATTAGGACTGAAGACTTCAATTAACCAAATGTAATTCTATGTCATATATGCTTTAGATTCCTATACATGGAGCCTGTAACAAAAGCATCTGACAAAATTTGAGCCTGTAACACAAGCATCAGACAAAATTTAATGGAAATCTTTACTGAATTCCTTGTATTAAGTGCCTCTCACCCTTTTTGATTAAAATCCATAAGAACTCTGGCAAAGTCCTGGTATTGCAAGATCGAAACATAATTTTCTTTTTGGAGAAAACAGCAATTTGATATCAAGAGGCAAAATGTAAGTGAAAGAAACTAGAATTATTCATTTCTTGAGATTCTTAACTATGCATACAAATAATACTATGAACCAGATTTGTCAATTCCTATAAGCAACCCGTTGTTTAATTTTTCAGTGCCCTGGTTGCTGTATATGAGGAATATATTATGGGACAATGTATGTCATAGACTAACAGCTTGTAAAAATCTCTTAAGCCAAAAAATTCTCTAGTAAGGCCATATCTGTTTTCTTATTTGTTTTGTGTCAGGTCAAATTTTCAAAACCTACCCGCCCGTCAGAACCCGAATGAAAAACCACACAAAAACAAAATGAGAACAGCTTTGACTGCTTAATTACATATTGCACTTATACAGCTTGTATTACCTGTATATATTTAAGGCTGTTATTTCTACATCAATGATCTTCTATCACACTTCTATGTTTTAGGGTATATTAAGATAATTCTTCTCATTAATAAAATTGCATACAAATTATTTTCTGTTTGTTTTTTACATCAAAAGGCTTAAAATCTACCTGCCTGTGGAGGCAAAACAAAGAAAAACACAACTTTGGCCTAATCAGAGTTCATCCAGTGACAATAAAGACTTCAACAAACATCACAAACCTAATCACGTAACAAGGATAATCCAAACGCCCAGTGTTTTATTGCTGTTCTTAATATTAAAAGTCTCGGCCATAGCTGGCAACATATGAAAATCTCCAAGTGATGAAATATTACACCAAATGCCACTGGCATCTATCAGTTTGTAGGTTAGCAGCAGTACGTTAGAATGGTCTTTAAATATGCATTAACAGTAATTCTGGTAGAAATTTAAATAAATTTCAAAAATTATTTCTAACTAAATATATGTAAATAAATATAATGAAATTGAAAATATCAAATATTCAACCCAAACTTAAAACAATCCAGGAGACCAAATAAATCATCATTTCAGTACTTGGTTTTGTGTATAACTTATACTATCTCAGGATATTTTCATGAACACTTTAGGATGTGAATAGAACTGGTATTACCTATATTATCTCACAGTTTTTTTTATGAACACTTTAGATTCTGCAATCTAAATTAAGAGACGTTTCTGTTCCTATGATTAAAATTTTTAACACCAAATCTTTCTCAAAGATTAAATTACCAGTATGCTTATATAATATCTAATAACTCAAGTATTTTGATAAATATTTTTCTATACAATTTTTTTTCAATGATCACAATATCATTATCTGTCAAAAAAAACAAAACTGCTTTGACAAAAACCACTTTACAACAATTTTAATTAAAAGTTCACATCTCAATAATTGAAAATGCACAAATAATATGAAATTAATACTATTCAAACTGAAAAATTAAATTGCCCTATATGAAAACCTTGTTTTATTACAAAATAGAAAGCTGTTAAGATTATTTTGCCCTTTTGACTCTTGTATACATCTATATTCAATAGACATTTAGTAAATACAATGTCTTTGAAGTTTTCAGATACTCAGCTTGGATTGGTTGAGATATATATCTTCATAGAGTAATGAAGTATACAAAGTTGAAATGATATTTGTTGCTGTTCATAAATTTTTCAAAGGCCAACAAGGGGCCCTTTAAGGAAAACTTACTAGAAAACACAGGTAAACAAAGGCCCCTCTGGTGAAAACTGACAGGTAAACATGACCTGACCCCACCCCATTATAAAACTGACCAGAAAAACAGAAAGTACCTCCTCCTGGAATAACTGATTGCTCAACAAGGGACTTCCTGGGAAAAACTAAGTTCATTAAGAGCCCCATGGGTAAAAATGATTGGTTAAGAATGGCCCTCTCTAGAAAAATCTGAGTTAACCAAAGGCCAGATAATTCACCAAGGGCCCCTGTTGGGAAAACTGATAGTTCAACATTGGCCACTCTGATGTCCTTCATTTGGGAACTGAAAATTTGTCTGTACTGCATGGATGTCTTTCTAAAAGTCAGAAAATACTAACCCTAAGTGTAGCTTCATATGCATTTTCAACACCCAAAAATTCAAGCAGAATGGTATTCTGAGTTTCGTGTTATTTTGATAAATTCTTTATTCCATGTGTAAACAGAGGTGCTTCGCAAGCACATAATACGACCGCAGCACGTTGAAATGTGAAAGGTGAACAAAAGATCTTTTGA
>JAULBM010334463.1:0-12866 GCA_032357055.1 Geukensia granosissima
ATGCATCTCAGTGATCAAAATTTTTGATGATGAAATTACTATATATCTATTGAAATAATTCCAGAGAAATGTGTGGTGCAAATTTCTTGAAATTTTCATGCTTTCCTTGTTTCATCAAAGTAAATTTCTAAACAAAATATAAAGAAAATTAAACGAGTAGAATTTATTTTATTGATGGTGTAGAGTACCCCCTTAAATTCACTTTGGATTTCTTTAGTATCCACATCTGATTCATGCCAATCCTTGCATAATGTGTCGCAGTATTTCTGGCTATATTTTGTTCTGAATAGTGTCTCAATTTAAACTTTAATAAAATCAAAATAAAATTCTTTAATAAGACAGGTTGAGATTTCAAACTCTCGATAAAAGAAAGCAGTGGGTCCGGTATGAACCATTTTTTGGCCCTAAAAATTAAGCAATTTTCAAATACTGACAGAAAATACCCTTAATCAAAGTAAGACCAGTACAGCTGTTAAAAAAATCAGACATTGTTTTGCATTTAAGTGCGCATGTACTAAATCATGATCATTAACATGGGCTTAACTCAAAATGTATTGAAATTTTCACTATTTTGGTAGAATTTTATACGGTTTTCGTTAAATTAGTAATGGCCACATTCTTGTTCATTCAAAATATTTACTTATATGATGTAACTAACAAATATATAATAGCATGTTAAAAAATTTAGTCCGAATATGGATGTGGCCACTACTATCAAAAACTGGATAAAATTTGTTAAAATTTACTATTTTAAACCAAGTTCAAGCTATTGCAACTTCCTGATAGGAATATGTTTCGACAAAAAACTGATTGAATCAACTAAATGTGACATTGTATTTTGTAAAAGGTTCAATATATCTTAGCTCCCGGGTTGTTTAATTTTGGAGTCAAAATTGGGTCATGCCGAACATACTCCTTTAATGTATGAAACACTATAAATTATGTTGAGTTACCTTATGTTCAAGTGGAAAATGCATACAATGTAAAATGAGCTTTACCATAAAGCCTTCAATGCTTCTTTACAGCTGCAGAGATGTTTGTATCAGCTTATATTCGTAATTGACGTAAAATATCCTCATACAATAAATCACATATTGCAATGGACCATTTCAGAAATGCAACGGAATTCTGGGATCGGCATTATTCTGGGATCGGCATTATTCTGGTTGAATTTCATTGGTCAAGACGTCATTTACGAGGACGCTGAGATTGCGCAATGCATTTTACGAGGACAGAAGTTGAATTTCTGAATCGGTCCATTATTAATCCAAAAGGTAACATGTAGGCAGATGTCTGTAATTTTTATATTTTGGGATGTCTGCCATAGGTAATGATATCAAATCTCACATCTCAATATTTCAGTTTTAAAGTATTAACATACTTTGAGGGGGGCAGATAAATTTAAAGAAAATATTATTAAAATTTTGTTTCCAAGCCATTTTAATCAATAAAAAATAAATTCTGATGTAGAGAATTAATTTTTTTATTTATAGGTAAAGAGTAATATAAAGCCACTTTGTTCAATAAAAGGGGAAAGAAAAGCTATCTTACTAGTAATATCAATTCATGTGATATGGTGCAATATGTATGCAGTATTAAGTACTTAATTTGCTTACAAAATGAGGTAACTAAACTTTTTAAGAAACTAAAGCTATGACAAAATATAAGAACCCTGCCAATACTGCTACTGTATCTTTGGTGAAATTTTGTCTGTGAGATTGAAATTATTACAATATCTATATGCTGAATGAGCTTGATGAGTTTGAAGGTAACCGGTTAAATAATTCTTTCACTAAATTCAAAATGTTTAAATTTTTTAGGTAAAAAAATAAGATACTTCAAATGATCATTAGATTTCAGAAAAATATTTATACTTTATAATCTGAAGTGTAGTATTTCACATTACTCTCAAGCTAATTTTTAGCATGAGAAAGCAAAATTTGTTTTAAAAAAATGAGTCCCAAATTTTATACTACACAGTTATGAAACATGAATGTAGATTGATATGCCTTACTTGTACAATGATTCATCTTATATGTAAGTGATTTGATTGCACTCTGTTTGACCTTTTGTAAACAAAAGAGAAACTTATAAACTAATGTCTCAGTTAACATCATCACCCTTAGCAAATGAATTGCTGCATAAAGAAAAATAACATATTTTTACTTCTCCATTACTATAAAATTATGATGCTGTGATTCTAACATGGGCAGTTAAAAAATATGGGTATCTATCAAAAAGAAAATAGCACAACCACAATCACAAAACTGATAATAAGACAATTCATTAGAGATATTTTCAATATGAATATAAATATATATTCCAAATTGGATGCATAATGTTATAATTGGCCTAAGAAAGACTGAATGCTGTCTGACTTTCAAAGAAAAATTAAAATTAATTCATTCATAATTTATTTTCATGAACACAAACTTGCATTGTTTTTTTATCTATATTTTTTTCACTATCAACACAGACAACAAAACATGAAATATCCATTACATCTCATGGTTTAAACCTAAAAATAATCAGATTTCATGAATTTATATGTACAATCTTTAAATACAGACATGATGAACATGTCAAGTACAAATTAAATTAGATTGTCACTACATCCTCTGTATATTCTTTTAATTTTTTTCATAACATTTCAAAAACATTTTAAATGAAAATGAAATAGTGGGTCAGACATTCAATGGCCATAAGTAGAATTTTATTAGTCAATATTACTAGTATATTGACTAAAAACCATGTTTCTCTCTAAATTGGCATCAGATTTTTTAATGGAATACAAAAATATCTATTACATTTGCCAACTTTTTAAATTTATCCAACAATAAATGTGTTAGTCTGCTAAATAATTTTGATAAATGGCACAATCAAAATTCAGGGGCATCATAGAGGGAATGGCTTAAGTATCTAGGGTATCTTGAACCTCTTTGCTGATTAATCCAATGGTCTTTGTAAAGTTATGAACCTCAGTCACATGATGGGTTTAAGTGTACCTTTTGAAGTTCAAGATACTGAAGTTAAAAATAATTCTCTGGAGCAATACAATACTGCTAACTTACAGGTTGATGTAAGATAACACAAAAAGATCTCTCCATTTCAGAAAGAACAAAAGCATGCGTGCAAAAAAAAATCAAAAGTGACAATATTTCTCTTGAAGTTCAATGTATATAATGTACAAGCTAATAAGCAAAACAAAAAACTTGAAAAATACAGAAGAAATCTCTGAAGCAGAAGCACAGTAGTGCAAGATACTGTGCAAGAATAAGAAAAATATATAACAAAATGTTAAAAACAAGAAAATGAGAAAAAAATTCTGATTAAAACCTTGACCAGAGTAATGAAGGAAAACTGTCACCAACCTTAACCAGAGAATATATAGAAGGTAAGAAACTCCACCTAATAGTATTGAAATAAATAAGAAAATAATTCTTCCACCACCCCCATATTCATCTACCATTCTTGAGACTTTAACTGAAAAAATTACAACTTCTTATTGGGCATTTCTTTCTACAAAGTTTGTCATGAATGTAACTGCTCGAACAGTTAAATGAAAACAGATGTTATGTGTGCTTGTTAAAAAAGTAAAAAATTTGAGAAGACACAAAAAAATTTCTTGCTTTTTCATAAAAAAATCTTCAAAAAAAAATAGCTATTTAAACAATAAAACAAACTTATTTGGTTCAATAATTGATGTAATGCAGAACGAAATGGATTTGCCTTAAATACCAGGACACTCAATCTCAAATCATAAAAAATACCAAGAGAAAAAATCTCAACGCATTCAAAATACAAAGAGACCCAAATCTCAAAGCATCATAATTACCAACACAATCAATCTCAAACCATCCAAAATACCGAGAGACTAAATCTCAACACATCCAAAGTACCAAAAAACTTAATCTCAAAGCAATGTAATTATCAAGACATTAAATCTCAAACCATTCTGTATATCAAGAGACTAAATCTCAATGCCTATAAAGTACCAAAAAACTTAATCTCATAGCATTGTAATTAACAAGACATTAAATCTCAAACCATCCTTAATATGAAGAGACTTAATCTCAACAGATCGTAAATACATAGAAATTATCATGGACATGGAAACATAAAATATTTACCAATCTATGGAATGATATTCATTCTATAACAAATAATTTCTCACAAAACTATGCAAAATACATAAATTTGAAAATCAACAGTACTTGAAGTAAACATCAGTGAAAAAAAACATCTAATTTGAGTATAAACAATTCTTAAAGTAAATTATCTACCAACATCCAATAATTCTGACTTACTGTATAACTTACTAAACTGACATACAAAATGACTTACAGAATGACATATTCCCAGGTAGGCACTTAAAAATTGCATTTGGTAGGCATTGTGAAATCTCCTTATATTAGATCAGAGTTTCACCATACAACTCTACAACAACTGACTACCTTGTGGGTACCTTGTATTTTTTAATGTAACAGCCCTGACACCCATGATGTTCATGAATATTTCAAATACAAAACACTTATCCAATTACCTATTATGGTACATTTGTCTGATTTGAGCATTCAAAATATGCTGAGATTCATATGAACGACACAAAAAACATCATAAACAACCTTTCTATTCAATTTTTGTAAACATAAAATATTCAAAAAAATGTCAAACAATAAAGAACGCAGCCTGTAGAATTTAGACATCCATGTAATATTAATGTACTCTTATTCTTCTTTATATGAATAAATTTAGTTATAAAAATACTACACAGACATGATTTTGAAGATGTAAATTAATTCATTGATTGATTGCGACTTAACTTGCAGAAAAAAAGAAGAATTAGGTTATTCATAGCCTAATTTGTATTAAATAAAGGAGTTGCTGTCCAAAAAAGTGGAATTCCACTTTAAAATGGAAAAAAATCTTGTCTGCTTTTTATAAAGCCTTCAAGTTCTGAACAGTCATGATAACTTTTTATTTTTCATTAAATGTAATTATTTTTCCAAAAGGCATTATGAAACTATTGAATGCAGCAAAGAAAACTTTTCAAATGTTATACATCTCAAGAGTCCAAAAGACAAAAAGTGATAACCTGATATTTCAATATTCTATATTAGTTTGACTTGAAGACCGTGATCTGCAAGCATCATAAATTAACTGATCTTTGAGACTAATCAACTAAGACGATTAAAAAAAAATTAAACAGTTGGTATCTGGGTTGTGTCTATTACAGCATTGACAATAATAGTATTATTCTCTGTAAATGATTTTCCTTAATCAAACACTATGTTAAATCAACCTCCACACAAGGAAACAAGCTGGCAAGCTTGTAAATGTTTCCTTGCCATTAACGCTTTTCATTTACTGCGGAGTCCTATTGTGACGTCATTTTTGTGGGAAATGGGAACTATTTTTGGTCCCGAAATGGCGCAACTTAACGGCTGTAACTTCAAAAAAATTAGATATGTTTCATAAATTCATAAAGCAACAATTGTCGGTCAAAATACGAAGATATATCAAATTTTATTTTTTTGTTCTTAAAATTGGAAAATGATATTATAAACATTTTTCCACCTGCGCATTGATAATGACAAGATTCTTCATTGTGAAAGGGCTGAATACAGGGTAATTATCCACGGAGTCTGAAAGTGGAGAGGATATGACCCTGAAACAGAGGATGACAATTTACCTCACTGCCAGAAGCCCTATCAAATTTTTGTTTACGTTGGAAATAAAAGCATTTCCTGTTTTACATTACCGGATGAAATCGTCATAAATTTCGAATTGGTTTTATCTCTAGTTTGTGCGGATGACGTCAGTAATATTGTGACGTTACAAGTATTTGTTTTGTGACGTTAAAAAGTCCAGGAAAATGCAACAATAAAAAATGCATGTTTATTTCAAATTGGTCTCTAGTTCCGCACTGAATTAAGGGCGTATCCAGTCGGAGATAAAGGGGCTGGGTGCAGCGGTTATAAGCTGAGATACGAACGTTGACCGCTGTTTGGAAACTTGCCCAACCCTAACCCTAACCTCAACCCTAACCAATTAACACCAGGACGAAACAGTTTCTGAATCGGTCCATTGTATCAACATGATCAAGTTAAGTTATTTTCTTATCCATTTTAAAATTAAATGGGCCTGTGTCCTTTCAAATTTGGATGACTGTTGCGTACACATTTTAATTTGATATCAAAATACTATTTTTTGTGTTTGTTAGATGTATATTATGGATTTACACTGTATCTACATATGTATGAGAAATATACATCTACACATGTATCCTGTGACGAAAACAGAGCAACTTTTCAGCAAATCAGGTTGACACAGAAAGGCATCCAAAGGTGTGATTTCAGTTGTAATAATTGGGAATCTTAAAAGTTTTTTTATGCAAAAAGGATTCTGGTATCTTTTAATTCTTCTTTGTTATTGGCCAACTATAAATGAATAGTAATGCTGAAATCTATGAATTAGGTCAATTTTTGGTTAATTTTGAGATGTTTTTAAAGATTCTAAGGACAGATAGTTATAAAAAAGTACTTTTTTCAAGCATGTTTATTTAGAGCCTTTGCACAACGGGCAAAATTTTTTCCAACAATTGATTAACTAGTAAACATTGTAATACATGTATCTCTTATCCATCATATTTAATGTACTGCCAAATTTGTACATGTATCTCAAATACATTTAATCTAATTAGGCAGGGGATCAATCTTCACAGTATCAATTCCACAAAATGTTTCCGTTCTGCACCAGGTACCAAGTCCTCTAACATTTACTCCCAAGTGAACTTCTGGACATTTAAATTGCTGGATTCATCGTACTGGTAAAAAATACAATCAGAATCTGACCACACTTTCCATCCTTTTAGGTTGAGGTGAATACAAATCTAAAAACTAACTTGTCAGATTGAGATAAAATTCTTTTGCAGAATTAAATTACAAAAAACAAAGACAGTAAGAAGAACACTTGAAGAATTTGGAACATCAATTAAAGCTTTAAATTGGCGATATGGTTCAGACCACATCAGAGGGCCAGCACCAGAGCCTCTTACTGATTACATGGATGTAAGTTATTATAGAAATAAAGGCTATTTTGAAGGAATTTAATGATTTGTAAACTCAGCAAACTCGCTTACAAACTGAATAAAGTTTGAAGAATTTTATGAAATGTTTGTGAGTAAAAGGATGAGTTAACACATCAATAAATTCTGTTAAAATAGCATTTCTAACTTATAATTCCAATTAATTAGTCAAATAATTTAAAATGAAGCTACAATTTAACTCTATGAAAGAAACAATTTGAGGGTGTATTCATATAGTCTCATGACACCATCAACATTGGTTTATTGGTGGAATAACTTTTCCATTGTCATTCATTATACTGCCATATAGAATTCTATTGGGCAGTACCATGACAATGGAAAAGTTTATGCATCAAGTGTGAGGAAAAGAGACTACAATGAAGGTCAAATTTCGATTCTAATTTTGAGGACTTTACTATGTATTTTTACACTAATGCCATAAACATTATAAATCATTTAAAGGTAGATATATTTACATAGATTTTAGACACCACCAAAGAATGGTTCAGTTGTTGGTTTTAATATAGGACTAAGAATTTCTTAAGAAGAAATTTATTTTTTAGAAATGAAAACTGACTAGACATTGCTAGATGTATCTCTATAAATGGCAGTTTGACTTTCAGAAAATCTCTTCATATAGGCCATGTATTCAGAGGGTAATAACTTCTTTCGGAGTTTCCACATCACAAGAAATGAACAAGATTAGACTTAAATTAATCCTAATAAATTTATCTTTCAGCAGGAGTCAAAATAAATGCATTTATTTTAATACATTAGTAAATGAAGTTTGTTTTGATTGCACTATTTTTGCTCTTTATCTGATTGGTTGATTTAGTATATTGAAACCTTAAAACAATTAAGTTCAACATCTATAAAACTTTTGTTTATTTTAATACATTTATAAACAAAAGAATTATTTTCTTAGAAAAAAGACATCTCATTTTAATACATTGTATGACCGCAAAAAAATTTGGTCATATTTTAGTATTGTGCTTTTGCTGTTTTGTCCAGAGACAGGTTGGTTTCTGCATGATAACTTTTCTTCTAGTTAACCCATCCTTTTACATTAAGAATTTTATTTGAATGCCTGTCATCATGACCATAAGTAATAGTTTTCCAATGAAGACTGTTGTATGATGGTATAATAGTCAAGGATTTAGCTAGCACTCATCACTTTTGTCAATGGCAATTGATTTTAAAAAATAATGATCAACTTTCTCCTTAGTTTTTCACTACATTTTCTATATAAATATGAGGGTTAGGAGAAATTGGGCTATTTCCCCATTCTAATCAAATTTTAGGTGTCAATCCCAAATCCCTCATTAGGGCGCATGTGACTGGCGCCCTAACATTGTGCAACTACAGCACTATGTCACACGATTTTTTACTGAGATTAAAAGTTTAAACGAATTGCGACAAGTCTAAACACCCAGCGATGTTTCGCATGACATTGCACCTCAGTCCTGTAACAATCGCTTTAGAAGTATAAATGAGCCCTTAGTGTCATAAAAGTTAATAAATATATTAACTCAATCATATTTTTTGGTCATAGGAAATCTATTAATTGAAATTGTGTTAATTATTTTTGATTCATCATAATGTATGTGCATGGGATAGATGAATGGCAAACTATTAAAAAACGATCCAAAATTAACATTTATTGGAATGTTATCAGTTTGAACTTTATATCATGTTTATTGCCCAAACATGAATACAACAGTTTAAAATTACAATAGCTGGTATCCAAGAAAAGGTTGTTGTCATTGTCATATCATGAACCACTGTGTGAATGAAGTGTAACAATATACTGTAAATTCGGAAATTATTGCGTGCATTTATTATTGCGATCTGTAAATTTAAGGCGATAATGCAAGTTTTATTACTGCGACTTCTTAAAACTTGTAGTGGAATACTACTGAAGAAATCAGTAATGCGAGGTTATATTATTGCGATTCTAACCCTGTCGCAATTTTCGCAATAATTAAAACATCGCAATAATTTCTGAATTTACAGTATTTATAAATTATAACTTTGTTGGTTTTAGGCACAATACTATGGTCCTATTACGATAGGAACCCCACCACAGAAGTTTAATGTTGTGTTTGATACTGGTTCATCAAATCTGTGGGTACCATCAAAGAAATGCCATATCACAGATATTGCCTGCTGTAAGTATAGTCTATGAGACAGCCATCCAAAACCTATAAATTACAAACATCTACAGGTTGCCTTAAGGTCTTCAAAACCTGTATTGCAATGGTTGCACAGGTATTCATAGTTAGTGTTTGTATATTTCAAATATTAAGAGAAAAATATGAATTGTGTCACTCTGGTTCCCTGACCCTGTAGAAAAAATATTTTATGTGTAGATGGTTCAGAAATAACACAAGCAACATATTATACAGTTATTAAATGGCATTGAGGAAAATAGCCATTTTATTTATCTGAGTTTTGACTATTTCCGGACAAAAAGTGGAGGGAAATAGTCAAAGTCCAAGAAAAAATAAAAAGGCTATTTCCCGACATCGCATCAAATAACTGTTTTATTATTCCAAAAAACTACTGAAGAAAAATTTCGATATTTTTTATATGTAGACTTCAATGCCCACTATAGAACTATGGTCTCTTCCTTTGTGTGTTG
The DNA here is from genome assembly GCA_032357055.1 of Geukensia granosissima. Taxonomy (NCBI): domain Eukaryota; kingdom Metazoa; phylum Mollusca; class Bivalvia; order Mytilida; family Mytilidae; genus Geukensia; species Geukensia granosissima. The sequence continues at coordinate 9,729 of JAULBM010334463.1, forward strand.
GAGATCCGAATGTCTTTGGTGACGTCACCGGTAAATAGTCATTGAAACCCAGCAATATACTAAATGGGACACATGTCATTCTGTAAAATGACCAATTTTTGCAATTTGTTTCCAAACATTACATTTTGCTACAAATCTGGAAATAAAATATGACAAGTTTAAAATTAATAACTTGATTCTAGATGAATCACATGAATAAAAATACTGCCATCATTTCAAACTTTTGCTAATTGAAATTACTGGACAGGACAACTTATACAGTATTGGGTAAAAGTTTTTGTAAAAACTGAGTCAACTGTGGAATCAGTTATTTAGCCAACATATGCTCATACTTCAAATTTAGGATATTTTACTTCTATGACTGCAAACTTTTAAAAGATTTAGTGTGTATTTTTACACCATTGATGATCTAGCCGATCAGTCATGTTTCCTGTTGTATATTTAATCCTATCTAAACATTATAGAGCTTTTCCTGACTTCAAGTGGCTGATTATTTATTTTCTAATTATAAAGCTTTTTCAGACTTCAAGTGACTGATTATTTATTTTCTAATATGATTATAGATAATATACAATGAAATTTCATTAGACATTTTTATGCATTGTATATGTGCCGTTATATATTTTTTAAATCATCAGTCTATAGAACTTGTATATTAAACATAAATCAAATTGAAAGCTAAGACTAGAGTTTTATATAAAAATAGGAGATGTGGCATTTGTCCTGGTTTTATATGATCATGTTTATACCCCCTTAACATACATAATCATATATATTTTAGTAATTCATAATAAGTATGACAGTACAAAATCCAGCACATACCAGAAAAATGGAACCAGTTTTGCTATTAGATATGGAACAGGAAGTTTGACTGGTTTCTTAAGCACAGATACAGTAACAGTATGTTTCTTTTTTAACTGTTTGCACCAACACTGTAAAAAATAGCAACAAATAATCCAACGGTTGAAAACTATTTATTAAACTTTGCTCGATACAGTGTACAACCTTGTCATTATTTTTTTTTTGGTTAAATTTTGAACAAGAATGAAATCCTAAGAAAGGTTTCATGAATTGATTGATTGCATTTAATGTATGTCAAAATAGGTAATTACCCCAGTGTTAGAGCCCATTTTTACTGCACTAATTGTTGACGAGTTATGAGTAGACCTGTACTGTGTTAATAGTTCAATATCTTTTGGTCATTGAGTTTCTAGAATTATATCTATCTTGGAAACAACCACCTTTTCAACTGTTTTACAACAATAGATAGACATATAAAAAGCAGTTGCTTTTATTTGCATTAAGAATTTTTATACTTTTATGTTGAAGTTGAGGTTTTGAGAACTAAAATGGGTAAACTTTTTCTCGTTATGTTGATTGATTGAATGAATATTTTTTTTAAGCCACCTTCAGTCATATCATAGCTGGTTAAGATGAATGTTATCAATTAAAATACAGTGAAACGAGCCTAAATAGAAGATTTATAACCTTAAAAATCCAAAGTATTTCAGACATTATATCAATAAATTGATCAAATTGTAGAGTTCTTCAACTGTTTCCTCAACCATGTCAGCTCAAAAACTTATGGATTTGAGGAAAATCATAGTTTAAAGTAGAAGCTAGAGTTTTATCCATGAATTTTTAAAACAAATATATGTTTTGGTCCCAAGAGAGATTGCTTTTTTCAGATTAAAGTGTGCATTCTACTGTATTAAAGTGTACATGTTATGTTTTTGGTAAGACATCAAAAATACCAGAATGTGTTGGGTGTCTATTAAATCTTTATGTGCAATTTTATGAAAAGAATGAATATTATCAGGTTTAATTCTTGTTACTTAACCTTATTCATTTTCCGTCAGTTACTCGACATGTTCCCTCTAACAGAAATGTTTATGAACAGGTTGGGAATGTGACCGTGAAAGGACAGACCTTTGCAGAGGCAGTAACACAGCCTGGTATTACATTTGTGGCAGCCAAATTTGATGGTATCCTAGGAATGGCCTATGAGAAAATATCTGTTGATGGTGTTACTCCAGTATTTTACAATATGGTTAAACAAAACTTAGTTCCTGCTCCAATATTCTCCTTTTATCTGGACAGGTAACTAGATACTTGTTTAAATATTCCTTTTGTGTTGTAATAGAGGTTTTTCAGTGCTGTGTCCATAAAAATCATTAAAAAAAATTAAAATTGATAATTAACTGCATTTGTGTTCTTGATACATGATTCACATGGTCGTATTTAATTATTCTTGGATGCCTTTTTTGCAAGAAAGTGTATATGTGTATTAAGCCTCTATGTGTAAAGATCATATCAGACAGTGAAATGGTCTGTTTCAGGATGAATATAGAAATTTCTTCCCTTTGGTTTGGGAATAAAACAGGGTGAGAAGATATCCTCAGACTTGAAAGCACATTTAATGAAAATAATTAAATTCTAAAAATTGTTAAGGTATTAATTCCATGAAAAAAGGCTCAAAACACAGAAGTTTGGGGAGGGAGGGCGTTGTCAAATAAGTAGAAAGATTTATTAAGGAGTAAAGAAAATGGAATGGGACCAGACATACTGTATTTGGAAATAGTCTACTAAACCAGTCTCTGTATAATGATGATAGCAGTGTTAATTGAATATTTCTATTGGACCAAAATGATAAAAATTACCAGTCTTTTTCAAACAAAATTCTCAGTCCCAAGTAAGGTCAGTTTTGTCAGGTTCAGAAATTTATATTTATGAAGATTATGTTTTAAAGGCTTTTTTGTCATTTTAGCATTATAATATACATGTATTACAGAGATCCCAGTGCCCAAGAAGGTGGAGAACTGATCCTAGGAGGCAGTGATCCTAAACTGTACAAAGGCAACTTTACATATGTACCTGTCACTACACAGGCTTACTGGGAATTCAAAATGGACGGGTATATACTTACTTCAGTTGGACCGTTTTTTAAATGTTTTCATCCTTAAAATTCCATAATCAGACTTTACAAATGATACCAATAATTAAAAGCTCTCCTCCAAAGATCACTTAGCTCTAAATTTACTTAGAGCTAAGGAAACCGGTTCTAGGGGCCGTCTTGAACTTACAGTGAGGTGCGAGTTTTTACTCCATGTTGAAGGCCTCACTGTGACTTTGAGATGA
>JAULBM010334474.1:0-12866 GCA_032357055.1 Geukensia granosissima
ATAAGATAGGGCAGTGGCGCTGGAGTAGGTAGCATTTTTCACCTTAAAAATATTGTTGATTGTCTATCATATTATGACTAAGACATTAGAAACATTATTTTAGAAGACCGTAAATTATGCATATTTGGCCTAAAGCAAGGATTAATGTTATAACTGAAATAGCTAATTCTTAAATGGGAATTAAACATTTCCGGAAAATACGGCGATCGTCATTTGCGCCGATTACCATTTCATTTGCGCCAAAAATTCCTTCAATTGCAATTTGCACCACAAAAATAATTATCAATAAATTATTTCGTTTCATTATCAAAATATTTTCATTGCATTATAAAGTGGTATTCATCACCTACCATATTGTCGTTACATAAAATACAAAATCGTTCTTCCCTTGGTACATTTTGCCATTGAACTGCCTAAATAGGAAGTTTATGGTTCATTGTTCTAAATTTACAAAGTATATACAAGTCATTTTCATTCAATAAATGAAGATAATGCCTCTGATGTCACCTCTCTCCAGAAAGAACTTGGTTAAATAGGCTTACTTTCCAAACCGCATTGTTAAATAATTTTCATAAATTTCCTTTATTTATGAAGTACTTATCTTAACTGGTCATTTTGTTTCTTCTTAAAGGTAATCACTTAATACAAGGCAGGCCCCATCAATATTAATCCCCATATTCGCCACCTGAAAATAAGATATGTCAACTGTCTAAGTCAAGCCCCGAAAACTTGCGTATTCTCTTTTGGTGAAATTCTGTTTGAATAGTACCATTTTATGCATACTACATACTTATTTGGGCAATTTAGAGCTTTTGACAAGTAGTGATGAAGACCTCTATATTTGTTATTTACCTCTGTTTTCTTGTGGTTGGAGTGCAGTCTCCCTGACTTTTACCCCATATCTTTTCATTTTTCATATAAGTTAACACCAGATTATATAGGCACAGAGTGTAACATTGAATAGTCTTATCTTCAGCAATTTCTTGAACCCATAACGAACCAACGTGATCATGAAAACAAACATATATGCTCTATACTTGTTTAATATAAGCAATAGTCAAAGACGATTGTTTCAACTTTTTAAATATTTTTTACTTTAGCTGAATAGGATTTGTTACTTTCATTATTGTTCGATGTATTTGAATTTTATTTAAACAGGTAGGTATGATTTTCATCAAAATAACTACACATTATGGTTGTATATCCAGAATCCGTCAAGTAACGGGTTGCCTTTTTGTCCCCGCCTTTCGCGAAAGCGGGGGACTACATGATACAATTCGGGGTTCCGTCATTCCGCATTTCGTTTCCGGACTCTTAACTTGAGAGTGGCTTTCCAAAACTTGAAGTTATACAGCCGGTAGGAATATGGAAGGGGAAGATTCTTATTGATTTTGAGGTCAAAGGTCAATATCATTCATTGCTTTCGGAAAATTGTTGTTTCTAGACTCTAAATTTCATTTTGTGCCGTGTTATATATATTTATTTTTATCCGATTTCGATGGTATTTCCTTCATTGGATTTTTCTCGAAGAAAGATTTGATAGATATGACAACGGATTTTTGCTATCTCTAACCATTTTTTAAATAAATTGGTCCAAAGTGGCAAAAAACACAATTTTTAGAATATTTCTATTTCTCATCGGTTTTTGGTGGAGTCTGTTGCAAATGATTCGCTTTGAAAATGCAACAAAAGTTAACCCGAACATTTTTTGTGTATCTTACCGTTTTCGAGAATCAAGGGGCCAATGTTGGCTGCAAAGCGTCATTTTGATCCGTGTTGGAAATTTTTATTTTTCATCCAATTTCGAATTTTTTTCATTGCAACGCTCTTAAAGATTTAATTGGTATGCCAACAGACTTTTGCTATTTCTTACCACTCTCTGCCCAAAGTGGCAGAAAAACACAATATTTGGATTTTGTTTTTGTTTCTCATCGGATTTTGATGCAAGTGATTCCTTGTGAAAAATGCAACAAAGGTTACCTTCGGCATTTTTTGCATATCTTACCGTTTTCGAGATACAAGGGGTGTAAGGGGGCTGCAGAGTGTCAATCAGACCTGTACTTTAGTCTGACCACTCCATGATTATATCAACTTTTCATTCGCATTGCATTTACCTTCTAAATATTTCATAAGTTTATCAGATTTGTATATTTCAGCTGACTGCTAACATGTGATGCGTAATTAAGAAATCCTGATCTTCTGCTTCTTTATTGACTTTAATTCTATTTAGTGGTTAAGGATATTCAAGCTTGCATTGTAGGGAGAAGTTTGACCATTTAGATTTTCATCATATACTCTTTATGTTTAGGGGTTAAATAGAACAAACTCACTAATACAAATTGCTTTTGGCTTGGTTTTTAGTTTGAATATATATTTTACCCACCCCAAACATTTTCTTCTCTAACTTTTGTGATTTTGATTTGAAACTTTGGAAAAATTGTCTCTAGTTTTTTATGCAAGTGCTCATTGGTTGTCTTGTTTGGGCATATTGGTTGTACTTACTATACCACTATATAGCTATATAAAAATGATACATGTGTCTTAGTTTTATCAAAGAACACATGGCTTAGAGAAAATCTTTTATTTAAATGATTTTTATAAATATAAACATGACCATCATAGTAGTTACAAAACAAATATAAACAGTAAAGACTTAGTTATTGAATAAAACACATTATCTTGACGCATGGTTTTTAATGTAATTGAATATTTAAAGTCTAAATATTTTAAACAGCTACCAAAGAACACCAAACAAGCAACACACGGAAAGTATTAAATATTTTCTTATCTTTTTCCCTCGACAAATAAAATAAACGATGAAAATCGTAACCGATCTCGATTGACCTATAAATATATCTATGTAATAACAAACAAACATGAAATGTTCCCGAACAAAACCATGAAAAGGTTGTTCATCTAGCATAGTATTTAAATCAATTATAGTTTATTTGTTGAAATTGAGTACATTCTAATAAATTGTCAGTTTTACCAGATTTTTAAAGGGAAATTACTTTTTGTTAAGGAAACAAAACTCTAAAACAAAGTAGACCTCATAAATGCATTTAAAATGAACATGTTTTCTCATTCTGTGGCATATTTTGCACAATCTTGGATAAATTTTTGTTAAATCGTTTACCAACGCCCTATATTTAAAATATAAGTTCAAATTCATTGATATTTGACAACTTGAAACTGCCACAATATGTAGACTTTGGTTGACAATAGTCTAGCACCCATACCACTTCCAACTTCTTCCCGAAATAAATTTTTCGTGCCTTAAGTATACGATAAAACACATTATTTTAATTTTCTATTACTAACGTTTTATTTTGGATGTTTAATTCTTATGGAAAATTTACTTAGAATTGCTTTGAAATGGCTGAACCTTCCGGAAAACAAATTTTAGTGATATGGTCCGTTTGTCACCAATCTTTATCCATTCCCCTTAACCGAAAAACCAAGTTGGCTCTCACAGCCTAAACTACTTTTAACATGGACGCCTCTGGGACATTGACTTAAAACCTTTTTTCTGATTCTTCTAAGTCAATTGAACCAAATCCTACGTTTGGTGAAATGGTCAAGGAAAATCGCATCCTTCATTCTATGGCAAAATCAAGTATGAAGCATTATTTTGGTATAATCCATTAAATCTCATTGATGCGTTAAACATACTTAGTCGCAAAGGGTACAGGTTTGACGTCGTAACGGCAACTTGGAACACTCAAAATAGATTTGTTAACACACTTATCGCTGCCTTACACATATTTTAGAAACATCTAGTTTATTTACAACACAGTATTAAACCATCGGACATATTGCAATAGATGACATCGCGTTTTGACAGCCTAAAGTCTTACATGCTAACAACATAGGTAAGCAACATTTGTCTTTGCATGAACGGCATTTAGTCCGTCTAAATGAACCAAAGGCCGTTCATGGGGAGACAAATGTTTCAAGCTTAGTATATTTGCAAGACTCAGATCCGTGACATTCTCAGATCCATGTCCTCTCTTCAAATCCATGTCTTGTCATTACGTCATTACCAAATCTGTGTCTTGTGACATCATACTCAAATCTATGTCCATAGATTTTTGCCAGTCTCAGATTTGTGTCCTGTAACATCATGTGAGGGTTAGGGTTAGAGTTAGTTTAGTACGATTAGGGTTATGTTAGGGTTAGGTTTGGGTAAGGGTTAGTTAGGGATAGGATTGGCATCTTTACTAAATCCCTTTCTCCTTCTAGGTACCATATTTAGCTTCATAAGTCAACTTCATACGAATAAAGGATTATAAGGGTGCCGTTTAGGCCCCATTGGGAAGCCGACAGTCTGTTGAAAATCACATACAGCAAATTTACGTTATGTTCTTTATTCACACGTTCAACCGAACATAAAACTTTTCTTTTCGTTGCCGGATTGAAAAGACAAAATACCAAATCATTTGGTATGGCGAGTTGCAATAACCAGTAAAATATTTTAATAATATTAACAAAAAATTTTTCAGTGAACAAAAAATTTAGTTTGGCAGGTGTCAAGCCAAAAAATTAAAAGTCTTATAGTCCTCATGTTCACTACAACAGCTTGCACAACCACAAAATACAAATACATATTATCAGAAAACTAGAAAACAACAAATATTCAAACTGTATAACAAATGAGCTGTATGTACAATACAAATTATAAAGACACTGAATGTGCACACAAGTTTTAAGATAAAAAGAACAAGTATCAATAGTACGAAGATTTCAATCTTGCTATAAAAAATAAATAAATAAATGGTGTGCTACAGAGCGTAAAACGATCTTAACTGGTGTATTGCTAACTCTCGAATGAATACCCGCTCTTATTTACTCAAAAAAATCTGCCCTTGCATATTACTACCCTACTAGGCATACTATAACGGTATATTTAAACCCTGTACAGAAAAGAAATTCATAATTCACTTTTTATTTAAGGATTTGTAGCTTTTTCTCAAATCACATTTTGTATCACCCGCCTAGTTAAGCTTTCATCCGTTACTTTGAAAGATCTCTAATAAAGCTAAAACATTCCACAGGCTGATGAATGTTTTACGAACAATCATACGTCAATATTTGTCTTATATTTGTGTAGATCAGATATTTTCAGTTGACCTATCAAATCAAATATCAAATGAAATGAATGGTGTTTTTTTCTCATCTTTAAACTTAAACAATCTATTGGCTATGGTAATTTCATTATACGTTTATACTGAAATACTACGCAAAAATAAATAATTGATAAGCGTGCTCGCCTTTGAGATACTGTGTCAGCATTTGAAAATTTGGCGGTAAAAAGTGGTTTTCTAAAAGTTTTATTGGTTTTCTATGATAGGTTCAGACTATACTATTTCTAGATGTAGAAATTAAAGTACTACAACAACTACTTAAAGGACTCTTCAAGGTTTGTTTGATTAACTAATGAAGAGAGAGATTTTTTATACATGTAAACCAACAGTTTTTACAGACTTCCACATTGCAGAATGTCATATTCAATAAAAACATTTTGGTAAATTCTAAAATACCTTAATAAATGTTTGGTTCGAAATAGTAAAATAACGTTATTTTAAACTAATTTTGTGTTATCTGTAGAAGTATAATTTTGATAAAAATAATCGTTAGATCGGCTTGAGTATTTAGTCAAAACAGCATAAATATTAAATTAATTTCACCGATTAAGTCATAAGTCATACCCTCTATTAATTGGACATTGAACCTTTTCTGTTCATTTTGAAAGTCATTTCACCTATCAAGCTAAAAAATCAACGATTATAGAACTGATAATAATAAACATTCAGTAAATATAAACATCATGTTAAAATACCACCGATGGAAAATTCCCGTATGGTTCAAGGAAATGTTAGTTCAGCTGTTTCAAGTATAAAGGGAGTAATAGAGTGATACATAAAAAAAAACAGAAATAAGATACCTAAACATCTAGCGTCTTGTACAATGCAAGACAAAATAATGAAAAACCTACATATTACTCGTCATTTGCAGAACAATAAAACAAAATAACGGTTCAACGTTACAAGTTTACTCATACATTTTTTTCATATTTGATAACTTCCAAACATACAAATTCAAAGATATATTTTTTTTAAATATTATGAGTCCTAGTTGTAACACAGATGATTTTGAACACAGCTGTTATGGGGGATTAAAATCGTTTTCATTTCCATGTATCAAAAATACATAGATATCAAGAGAGTCTAAATGGTTTTGTTCTAATCATAGTCAGTATATTTATATGTTGCGTTTTGAGGTGAGAGTTAGGATTGACGCAACTTTTTAATAGTCTTAGTTCGTTCTATTGAAAAACAGGAAGTAGTGTAGAACCGCACAACAGTATTGAAAAATTAGCGACTTTAATGAAGCGAGACTATAATTCTCATTTTACTCTGCTGTGGTCTACAAAATTGCTCCGCTCTAGAAGGCATCATTCTGAAGCTTGTATTAGTTTGTTAATAGTCTGCTTGCGTCATTAAATTAGATAAGGAAATATGTTGTTGATAAAAAAAACAAATCTCTAATTTTTTTTAACCAAAATAATTTTAAAACTTAAAGTATAAAAGTTTTGTTTTTACGCATTTTACATTGAGTAACTTTTGTTAAATCTTTGTATCTGGGGGAGTTTCAAAACCTAATATCATGATAAAAAGCAATTTAAGTAGACTCTCGAAGTGGAATATATTATATTGTTTATTATATAACGCGATTACTCATATAAAAAATTAACAAAAAAATGACTTTTAACAGGCAACGCTTGGACGCTATGTGTATTGATATATGAAACTGTAATGGCAATTTCTCAAATGCATTCTCGGTCTCTTCATTTGATTTTATGTTGTTTTTTTTCATATTACTACAAACAATGGACAAATGGGAAAAATAGCCGTTAAAGCTCTCACAAACTAAAAAGGGTGTCAATTTGGAAGCTTCATAACTGTTTTACCACATGCACTTTTGTAGTCGGCTCATCTGATTAGTCACTTTTTGCGTTGCTGCGATTTAATGTTTCGTTACTCTACTCTCGTTGAATTTCTTGCCTTGTCTGGTCGTATTGATGGTCGTCATCAAAATTGATTTGAAGATCAGTATACGGTCCACTTGGAAATAAATAATAGTTATTACTGCTTCTTGATGATAAAGTATCCGAATTGTCTTCTGTCCCAGTATTAAACGTGTCAGTAAGTTCATTATTGCAGGCTAAGGGAATTAATTGCTGATCAGGACTTAGCAGTTCTTCTTGAATTGAAAAACTGTTTTCTGAATCCATGTGGCGTGGTTGTCTGCTGGTTACGATAACATTTGAATTATTTTCAATATTTTCATCAGCAGAAACGTAGAAAACTACATCTGGTTCGTCATACTGATCACTTATGCGTTCATCTGCCAAATCTTGCCGTCTCCCTGTTGTTGGTTCACTATTTGTAATTTAATTTAAAAAAGAAAAGGTAATTTTATAATAATCATTTTTTAAAATAACTTGTTAATATAAATACATGTATTTGTAAGTAAAGACCTTATTGGAATAGTAATTTATAAAACTACTGAATTAAAAAAAATCCCTTTTCCTAGTTTATGTCTACTTAATATGATGAAAAAAGTTATTTAACTCATATTTTTTAACCTCATAGGTTGTAAAAAGGATTGCTTTGTTCAAATTCTTAAGCTTTTTTTAAGTCAGTGCTTAAAAAGATTACGAACAATTTGATGGAAAACACTTTCAATGCATTTAAGTTCTACGTGGGTAATGACGAAACAATTAATTTAATTAGATATTTGTTGTAACAAAGTTATATTAACTTTTCAAGCAATGAGATATTTGATAGTACAGTGTAGAATACCCATGTAAGAGGTCTGAAGTGCATAATCCAAAGAGACAAGACCAATTTGAAACAAAATAAAAAAAACGAAAACAAAAGGAACAAAGGCTTTGAATACACGAACTTCTTCACAAAATAGGAGTGCGAAAGGGTGCTCATGATGGGTAAGCATCAACTGTCTTGCGCGCAACACCCTTCGTGGTTTTCTTGATGTCAAAATCAGTGTCAAATCAGGATGTCGAAATGAGGAGTGTCAATTTGTGTCAAATCCAGAAGGAATCCTCGAACTCTCATAGAAAAAGGGTGTGATCAGGAGTCGTGAAGTGTAAGCATCACATGTTTTGCGCGCAACACCTGTCGTGGAATCCTTAAACTCTAATTCGGGTAAACGTCAATCGGAGAAGAGGTCAATTTTTTATATGACCGGTAACAAGTCCATTACTAGTTGAGATACACCGATACAATATGGATCAACCAATTCGTGATGGCTAGTATAAACTTTTAGGATGTACGATTTCAACCTTGATTGGTTGATTGGGTGTATCCTTGTTGTATTAATTTATGCGACATCAGCAATGCTATCTTCAGAAAATTCAGATACTTGGAACAGGTACGAAAGTATCGAATCAACTACGAAACATAAGGGCAGGGAAAGCACAAATATTGCCACATAAATATTTAAAGTTTTCAATAGGAAAATTGAAGTCATCCCGTATGGCGTAAATCTTAGAAACAAGTTTTCCCTCTTGGTTAATTTCGAGGAATAAATAGTTGACGAACTTGTTGTAACATATATTCAACTGAAACAATTTAATGTGCTTTATCTGGTTAATCAGCCTACAATGTAATATTAGAAAGTTGTTTTGTATTAGTCCATGTATTTATCTTCAGTTAAGCTGTCTGAAAGTTGACTATAATTATCTACATAGTTGTTCCTTATTTGCTAGGCATAATTTTCTCGTTTATTTCGAAAGCAAACAGTGATTTACTAAAAATATATATTTAACGTACAAAAAGTAGATTTCCAGTTTTCATATTCGAATATTAGCCATCTTAACTAAGAACAGACCTCTATATAACTAATCAAATAATTTTCATTACATTATTGTACGTTGCATTTACTATAAAATAAACGATCAGATCATGCGTTAATATCATTATATCATTGTTTGTTGTTTATGCAAATTAATGGTTAGTTTTTGCGAATGATTTCAGAGTTATTGAGACATCAATAATACATGTATTATGAGACAAAATATATTAAAAGTTGGTAAAGAGGATTCGACTGTATCTAACAACCTTACCGTCGAGCATAGATCATAGAGCATAGAAATCATCCGAGAGTTACTTCAAAGCGATTAAAACTGCTTCTCAATTGGTTTCATATACCTTAAATAATGACATTAATGTCATATAGTTCTTTTTTAAGAAATCTATTTTTGTAAGTTAGCTAAGCTACAATTGTTGGTTTATATGTATGAAAATTAGAAGATATTGGGTAAGTGTAGGAAAGATCCAAATACAAATTTGAAACCCGAGAGGTCTCCACAAGGCCTCCAACGCGGCTGGAATACCACTCCTTGTAAAAAATCTTAAATGCACTAAATTAATAAAACGTTTATCCTTATTCTAAGGATAAACGATTAATTTTAGTGCATTTAAGTTTTTTACAAGGAGTGGTATTCCAGCCGCTGACTATTTGTACTCTTGCTTGAATATTAACATTAATGTTCATGCAAAAAATATTTTCCACAAGACAAACCTATTTCCACAATTGACTTGAGGACAGGCTCATGGGGCATATTGTGGGGTTAAACTAGTTTAGAGGGATATAAAACCGCCCCAACAAGTGGCCAAAGGAAAAATCTAAGTAAACAAAAGCGGTAACATGGGAACTATAAAAACAGGACAATACAAAATTACCAATGGTAAATTAATATGGAAAATTGATTAATGCTATGTGTACATTTCAAGGAGCAATAACCTCTCATCAGTAGCATAAGTTCCGTAACATAGGGGTCGGGGTTCAAATATAGCAAAGGAATCACTCAAATCGAAACAAATTGAAATGAGAAGCCAAATTCGACGGCAGGGACAAACACTAAGTGCATTACTTTTCTTGGCCTTTCCGTATTTTCAGTGTTTGAGAATTTTAGTAAATGCAGCAAATTTCTGTAAAGCATTGTTTGATAAATTTCATGTCAGACAAGTCTGACAACTGGGCTGGTGAATACCCTCGGGGACCAATGTTCTACAAGCAGAGGTATCGACCCAGCGGTTTCAAAATACAAAATTACTAATGTTAGATAAATATGGAAAATTTAGGTATGCTATATGTACATTTCAAGGAGTAACCTCTCATCAGTAGATTATGTAAAGCAACGAAGCCACAACTATCCTTGTTTCAACGTTGATAGTTTGCTAGATAGATACTTGAAAACGCAAATGGTTTGCTGAATGAAAAGCAATAATGACTTAAGAATAAATGTTCTAAAGAGGTTAAACAGCTTCCTATTTTTCTATTCTTTGTTTAACAGAAATATCCGGCACCAGACAGAAAACATTGTTTCGTTTCCTGCAAAAAAATATCGTATATGGTGATATAAAGAAATACACGCGAATTTATTATAGAAAACCAGTCAATCATATTGTAACCAGCTAAGCTTAACAATTAGATATGATGTTTTTTTTGGTATTTAATTTTTGTAATATTTGTATCTTTTGTTAACCAAGCAGTTATTTGATGTTTGACAATTTAAAAATATACGCTTTTATCAAGCACACAGATAGACTGTCGATTTTTTACTTAAACAAATCATTTATGGTATGGCAAGAAATGAAACCAAATATTTGACTTAAAGATGTTTATTCAAATAATCACACATATGTTATTACAAACGGAAAGAAGATAAGTAAAGTTTATATTAATCCGTTTCCGTAGATTTACTAACAAATTATATATAATACATATTAATGCTAATGGAATATGATTTGCATAATTAAAATTAATAATATAATTACAATTAAAATAATTGCAATATATAATGATATAAATTATTTAAATACCTTCACTTAACATGGTTCTAACAGTATATGCAGGACAAGAATGTTTAAGAGTCTGTAAATCTTGCTTTTAACGATAAATTTCTGAACTATAAGAGAAACATGTGTATTTTAATCGATGGATAGACACTCTGAATCAATTAATGAATATTAATATTCAATGGAACATATCTATCCAATACTTTGGTGATTTCATGTCTGCAACAATGGATACTTTGTACAATTCAAAAAAATGTATTTGTAATTTGGCAAATTTAAGATTGCTCATGAAAAGAAACGGTTGTTCATGTGCAACATAGTATTAAGTACTTGTCTGATTCTGATGATAGTAATTCGTCCAAATTCTATTATGCATATCGAAGCAATTGAGTACCTTGGAGAAACAGGTTTCTAAATATAAATTATTCTACAATTTGATCGATGTCGGCAGAAAATAATCAGATGAAAAATTTGGTTAAGTGCGCGTGCGGATTATGAAATGTTTTGTTACAGTCGATTATAATGATCATATATCTTTATCCTTTTTTCTTTAAAAATAGAATGCAGTCATATCCTCATCTTTCTTTTTTAAAACAGACTCATGTCTTATCTTCATCAATTTTTTTTCTTTAAAACCAGTCTAAAGTCATTTCTTCATCCTATTTTATTCTTTATATCAGCTTGCAGTCGTATCCTTATCCTTTTATAGCTCTAACATCAGCCTGCAGTTGTACACTAATCTATTTCATCTTTTAAGTCAGCCTGCAATCGTATTATCATCCTATTTGATTTCTTACATCAGCCTGCAGTCGTATTTCATCCCTTTTCATCTTTAAAATCGTATCTTCATCATATTCTATCTCTAACTTCAGCCTGCAGTCGTATCTTTGTGGCATATTGACCAAAAGGACATTCATTATTAAATAGCTGACTTGGCATTAAATTTTGTCACCATCAATGGAAATGTTGGATAAAAATTTTTTTTTGAAATTTTGTCTTCATATTTACAAAGTTTCATAGAGAACTTGTAAAAAGAAAAGGAAGTATTTCAAAGTTACAAAATACCAACATTTTTTCATAATTTTGTGTCTTAAAAGGAAATAATTGTCAAGTCTCTAAAACATTTGATCTTAAAACAATTAAAATAAAGTAATAATAACGTTCAAACTTTTAGCTGTTATAAATAAAAAGGACACACATGAATACAATGTGTTATTCAATTATTTTTATTTGTCAACTTACATAAAATAACTTAACATAAAATATTACAATAAATCCTACGAAGTTATGGGGTTAATTATTTTTGGAGTGTGAAAAATCACTGAAAATTTTAGACAGACTGTGCACTTTTTATATATATTTCGAAACTATTTGATACGATTTTAACCACATTTTGTTCTACACATCCATATAACCTTATTTAGCATAATTTTCATAATTTATTAATGGGCTGTTGTTAAACGATAAAAACTAAAATTGTTGTAACAGTGACCAAGCATTTTTCACTTCCCAAACATGCGAGGAGAGGATTAATCCGATGATTTTTTTATGATCAGATTTTTATCTCTTTTGCTAGAATTATTCGAGTTATCGATAGGTTGTCTATAATTTCCTATGGGTACCAACTGTGCTCCATTAAACACCAACCTTTTTCTTTATTCAATATTGTTTTGAATGACAGTTTATGCCCAAACAAAAATATTCTTCTGAATATGATTTAATTAGACAGATTTGCTAGCACTTATTACTTTGATGATATATTGCGGTTATTATCCCTCACTTCTTTAAATAAACTGATTACATTTATCCTAATAAACTAAGTTTTAATAAATCTAATAGGAATTTAGTTTCATAAAACATTTCAAATTGAGATCTTCCTCAAATCGTTGATTATGTCCTCAAATAGTTAAAATGCTGTCATTTGATTGATTAGTTTTTGAGTAACATGAGGAGAAAATTGAGGAAATCCCAGACTGAGAT